>JAKSZT010054036.1:131922-143905 GCA_026826555.1 Tolypeutes matacus
GACATTGATTGCAAGTGAAAAGAAGTGTAAAGCAGGCAATTAAATGAATAACTTTCTTAGTTTTCAAATATCAAGAATCACTTATTTTCACAAAGCAGTAGGCAAAACCAGAGTTTTATCATTGACTGAAAGTGAGAAAAAGTGAATAGTATCCTATTAAACTAGAACTTTCCTTAATTTTTTTAAAGTGAAGAATCTCCCAAATATACAGAGCATTAGGTAAAACCATGGTTTTGACATTGGTTTTAAGCAAAATAAGTGCATAGCACCAAAGGAAAAATTAAATTGCTTAGTTTTCACAACTGATGAACGAAGTGCATTCACAGAGCATAAAGTAAAACCAGTGTTTTGACATTGATTGTAATTGAAAACAAGTTCATATCAGCCAATTATACATGTAACTTGCTTGGTTTTCAAAACTGAAGAATCCCCTACAATCTTAGAGCATTAGGTAAAACCAGTGTTTGATATTTATTTTACATGAAAACAAGTGTATAGCAGTCAATAAACAAGAACTTTCTTGGTTTTCAAAAGTAAAGAAATGACTGCATTCACAGAATATTATGTATCAATACTGATTTGACATTGATTGTAAGTGAATACAAAGGTGAAGCAAGCAATTAAATGGGTAACTTGATTAGTTTTCAAAACTGAAAAACCACTTACATTCACAAAGGATTAGGTAAAACCAGTGTTTTTTCATTGATATTGAGACCAAGGGCAATGCAGCCAATTATGGAAGTAATGTGCTTAATTTTCACAACTGAAGAAACTCCTGCATTCATAGAGTGTTAGCTAAAACCACCATTTTGACATTGATTGAAAGTGAAAATAAGTGGGTAGCAGGAAATTAAACAAGTAACTTGTTTGTTTTCTAAATTGAAGAACCACTTACATTCACAAAGGTAAAACCAGGGTTTTTTCATTGTTTGTAACTGAGAATAATTGAATAGTATCCTACTAAACAAGTACATTGCTTAATTTTTGAAAATTTAAGCACTTCCTTCATTCAAAGAGTGTTAGGTAAAACCAGGGTTTTGACATTGACTGTAAGGTAAAACAAGTGTAGCATGTAATTAAACAAGCATCTTGCTTCGTTTTCACAATGGAAGTACCTCCTTCATTCACAGAGAGTTAGGTCAAACTAGTCATTTGATATTGCATGTAAGTGAAAACAAGTGTGTAGCAACCAATTAAAGAAATAACTTCCTCAGTTTTCACAAATGAAGAAACTACTGCATTACCAGAATATTTGGTAAAACCATGGTTTGGACAGTGGCTTTAAGTTAAAACAATTGCACAGCATCCAATTAAGGAAGTAACATACTTTGTTTTTACAATGAAGAAACTACTGTGTTCCCAGAGTTTTAGTGATCACAGTTGATTTGCCATTGACTGTAAGTGAAAACAAGAGTGTAGCAGTCATTTAAAGAAATAAATTGCATAGTTCTCCCAACTGAAGAAACTAATGCATACTAAGAGCATTAGGCAAACCAGTGTTTTGACATCGATTGTAAGTGAGAATAAATACCAGCAAATAACACGAGTATCTTGCTTAGAAGTCAAAACAGGGTAACCTACTGCATTCACAAAGTATTAGGTAAAACCATTTCTTTGACATTGATTGTAAGTGAAAAAAAATTGTGGAGCAGGCAATTAAATGAGTAACTTGCATAGATTTCAAAACTGAAGAAACACTTACTTTCACAAAGCATTAGGTAAAACTGGTTTTTCATCGATTGTAAGTGATAAGATGTGAATAATATCCTATTGAACAAGTACATTGCTAAGTTTTTCTTTTAAATTGAAGAACCTCTTTCATCCACAGAGTGTTAGGTAAAACCAGGGTTTTAATAGTGGTTGTAAGTGAAAACAAGTGCATAGCAGCAAATTACACTACTTGCTTGGAATTCAAAACTCAAGAACCTGGGGCATTCACAGAGCATTAGGTAAAACCAGTGTTTTGACATTTATTGTAAGTGAAAACAAGTGCATAGCAGCTAAATAAGTAAATAGCTTAGTTTTCAAAACGGAAGAAACTCCTACATCCACAGAGTGTTATGTAAAACCAGTGATTTTTCATTGATTATATGTTTTAAAAGGTGCAAAGCAGCCAATTAAGGAAGTTACATGTTTAGTTTACAAGAGAGGAGATTACTGCATTCTCAGGGTTTTAGGTAAAATCACCTAATGATAAGTGATGGTAAGTGAAAACAAGTGAGTAGTATCCCATTAAACAAGTAGCTTCCTTAATTTTTTATAACTGAAAAACCCACATCATTCACAGAGCATTAGGTAAAACCAGGTATTTGACATTGCTTGTATGTGAAAACAAGTGCATAGAAGCAAATTAAAGTACTTGATTGTAATTCAAAACTGAAGAACATACTTTATTCACAGTACATTGTGTAAAACCAGTGTTTTAAAATTGATTGTAACTGAAAACAAGTGTGTATCAGGCAATAAATCAAGCAATTTGCTTAGTTTTCTAAAATGAAGATCCTCTTTCATTCACAGAGCATTAGGTCAAATGGGGTTTGATATTGAATGTAAGTGAAAACAAGTACATTGCAGCCAATTAAAGAAATAACTTCCCAAGTTTTCACAAATGAAGAAACTACTGCATTCCCAGAAGGTTAGGTAAAACCATCATTTTTGCATTGGTTGTAAGTTAAAACAATTGTATAGCAGCCAATTTTTAAAAGTAATGTGCTTAGTTTTCACAACTGAAGAAATTACTGATTTCACAGTGTGTTAGGTATCCCAACTGATTTGTCATTGATTGTAAATGAAAAGAAGTGTGTAGCAGTCATTTAAAGAAGTAAATTCCTTAGCATTCCCAACTGAAGAAATGGCTGCATTCCAAGAGTTTTAGGTAAACCACTGTTTTGTCATTGTTTTTAAGTGAAAACAAGTGCATAGCACCAAAAGCAAAAGTAACTTGCTTAGTTTTCATAACTTGAAGAAACAACTGCATTCTCAGTGTATTAGGTAAAACCAGCACATGGACATTTTTAGCAAAAACAATTGCATAGCAACAAATTAAACTAATGCTTGGAATTCAAAACTGAAGAACCTCATGTATCTCAGAGCATTAGATAATACTAGTGCTTTGAAATTGATTGGAAGGGAAAGGACAGTGTGCAGCAGACAATTAAATGAGTAACTCGCTTAGTTTTCAATACTGAAGAATGTACTGCATTCACAGAGCATTAAGTAAAACCAGTGCTTAGACATTGATTGTAAATGAAAACAAGTGCCATATCAGCCAAATAAAGAAATAATTTTCTTAATTTTCAAAACTGAATAATCTACTGCATTCACAGAACATTAGGAAAAAAACAGTGCTTTAATATTGATTGTAAGTGAAAACAATTGTGCAGCAGGCAATTAAACAAGCAATTAGCTTAGTTTTCAAAAATGAAGAACTTCCTTCATTCACAGAGCATTAGGTCAGACAAGTGTTTTGATACTGAATGTAAGTGAAAATAAGTTCATAGCAGCCAATTAAAGAAACAATTTCCTTTGTATTCAAAAACGAAAAAACTCCTGCATTCCCAGAACATTAAGGAAAACCATGGTTTTGACATTGGTTGTAAGTTAAAACAACAGCTTAGCAGTCTATTAAAGAAGTAAGGAGATTAGTTTTCACAACTGAAGAAACTACTACATTCACAGAATTTTATATATCACCACAGCTTTGACATTGATTGTGAGTGAAAATATGAGTGAAGGAGGCTGTTAAAAGAGAAATTTGCTTAGCTTTCAAAACTGAAGAACCACTTACATTCACAAAGCATTAGGTAAAAGCCGTGGTTTTTCACTGATTGTAAGTGAGAACAAGTGCAAAGTAGCCAACTAAGGAAGAACTTGGCTAGTTTTCACAACTGAAGAAACTCTTGCATTTACAGAGGGTTAGGAAAAACCACCATTTGATGTTGATTGTAAATGAAAACAAGTGAATAGTATTCTATTAAAGTACCTTCCTTAATTTTTGAAAACTGAAAAACCTTCTTCATTCACAGAGCACTAGGTAAAACCTGGGTTTTGACATTTGTTGCAGGTGGATACAAGTCATAGCATCAAAAGAAAAAGAAACTTGTTTAGTTTTCAGAGCTGAAGAAATTTCTGCATTCACAAGTATTACATAAAAACAGCATTTTGACATTGATTGTAAGTGAATGCAAGTGCATAACACAAACTACAGAAGTAAGTTTCTTAGTTTTCACAACTAAAGGACCTCCAGCATTCATAGAGTGTTCGGTTAAACAACTGTTCTGGCATAGATTGAAAGTGAGAATAAATACCAGCAAATAACACAAGTATATTGCATAGAATTCAAAACAGAATAACCTACTGCATTCACAGAGAATTAGGTAAAACCAGAGCTTTGAAATTGACTATAAGTGGAGAGAAGTGTGAAGCAGGCAATTAAATGAGTACCTTGCATAGCTGAAGAAACTGAAGAACCAACTATATTGACAAAGCCTTAGGTAAAACAAGTGTTTTTAATTGTAAGTGAGATGAAATGAATAGTATCCTATTAAACAAGTAATTTGTTTGATTTTTTGAAAATTGAAGCACCTCCTTCAATCAAAGAGTGTTAGATAAAAGCATGGTTTCAGCATTGCTTATGAATGAAAACAAGTGCATAGCAGCAAATTTAACTATTTGCTTGGAATTCAAACCAGAAGAACTTCATGCATTCACAGAGCAATAGGTAAAACCAGTGCTTTCACACTGATTGTTAATGAAAAAAAGTGTGTAGCAGGCAATTAAACAAGCAACTTGCTTAGTATTCAAATTTGAAGAACCTCCTTCATTAACAGAACATTAGGTCAAACAAATGTTTGATATTGAATGAAAGTGAAAACAAGAGTGCAACAGCTACTAAGTAAATAATCTTTTGTTTTCACAAGTGAAGAAAGTACTGCATTACAAGAATATTAGGTAAAACCATGGTTTTGCCTTTGGTTGAAAGTTAAAACAAGTGCAGAGTTGACAATAAAAGAAGTAACATGCTTATTTTTCACAACTGAAGAAACACTGCTTTCAGAGTTCTAAGTAGCACAACTGATTTTCCATTGACTGTAAATAAAAACAATTGCATAGTATTTATTTAAAGAAGTAAATCACTTAATTTTCCCAACTGATGGAACGACTGTTTTCATAGAGCATTAGATAAACCACTGTTTTCTTATTGGTTGTAAGTGTAAACAAGTGCATAGCAGCCAAATAAAGAAGTAATTGGATAGATTTCAAACCTGAAGAACCTCCTAAATTCACAGAGCATAACGCAAAAGCCAGTATTTGGATATTTCTTGTATATGAAATCATGTGAATAGCAACCAAATAAACAAGGAGTTGCTTAGTTTTCACAAGTGAAGAAATGAATGCATTCACAAAATCTTATATGTCACCACTGCTTTGACATTGATTGTAAGTGAAAAAAAGTATGAAGCAGGCAATTAAACAAGTTACCTGCTTAGTTTTTAAAACTGAAGAACCACTTACATTCACAAAGCATTAGGTAACACCAGTATTTTTTTATTGATTGTAAGTGAGAAGAATTGAATAGTATCCTATTAAACAAGTACTGTATTTAATTTTTGAAAAGTGAAGAACCTCCTTGATTCACAGAGCATTAGATAAAACCAGGGTATTGGCATTAGCTGTAAGTGAAAACAAGTGAATAGCATGAAATAAACAAGCAACTTGCTTTGTTTTCATAAATGAAGAAACTACTGCATTAACAAGTAGGAGATCACACCAGCATTTTGACATTGTAAGTGAAAACATGTGCATAACAGTCAATTATGAAAGTAACTTGATTAGTTTTCAAAACTGAAAGACCTCCTGCATTCATAGAGTGTTAAGTAAAACCACTGCTTTGGTATTTATTGTAAGTGAGAATAAATACCATCAAATAACACAAATAACTTGCTTTGAATATAAAACAGTATAACCTACTGCATTCACAGAGCACTAGTGCTTTAACATTGATTATAAGTGGAAAGAAGTGTGAAACAAGCAATTAAATGACTAACTTGCTTAGTAACTTGCTTAGTTATAATCTGAAGAATGTACTACATTCAAAGAGCATTAGGTAAAACCAGTGTTTAAACATTGATTGTAAATGAAAACAAGTGCTGTATCAGGCAAATAAAAAAGTAATTTGCTTAGTTTTCAAAACAGAATAACCTACTGCATTCACAGAGCATTAGGTGAAACCAGAGCGTTGACATTTATTGTAAGTGGAAAGAAGTGTGAAGCAGGAAATTAAATGAGTAACTTGAAGAGTTGAAAAAACTGAAGAACCACTTACATTCAAAAAGCCTTAGGTGAAACAAGTGTTTTTTCATTGATTGTGAGAACAAATGCAAAGCAAGCAATTAAGTAATCTCCCTAGGTTTCACAACTGAAGAGACACCTGCATTCACAGAGCTTTAGCTAAAACCACCATTTTGACATTGATTTTAAGAGAAAAGAAATGTGAAGCAGGCACTTAACAAGAAACATGCTTAATTTTCAAAACTAAAGAACAACTTACATTCACAGAGCATTAGGTAAAAACCAGTGTTTTGATATCTATTTTATGTGAAAACAAGTGAGTTGCAGCCAATTAAATAAAGACTTGCTTCACTTTCACAAGAGAAGAATGACTTCATTTACATAATCTTATATATCACCACTGCTTTGATATTGACTGTATATGAAAATAAGTGTGAAGCAGACAATTAACTGAGTAAATTGCTTAGTTTTCAAAACTGAAGAATCATTTACATTCACAATGCACTAGGTAAAACGAGTGTTATTTCATTGATTGTAAATGAGATGAAGTGAAGAGTATCATATTAAACAAGCACTTTGCTTAATTTTTGAAAATTGAAGCTCATTCTTCATTCACAAAATGTTAGGTGAAATCATGGTTTTGACATAGGTTGTAGTTGAAAACAAGTGAATAGCAGCAAATTTAACTACCTGCTTGGAATTCAAACCTGAAGAACTTCATGCATTCATACAGAATTAGGTTAAACCAGTGTTTTTACATTGATTGTTAGTGAAAACAAGTGTGTAGTAGGCAATTAAGAAAACAAATAGTTTAGTTTTCAAAGTTGAAAAACTCCTTCATTCACAGAGCATTAGGTCAAACAAATGTTTTGATATTGAATGTAAGTGAAAAGAAGTGTGTAGCAGATACTAAATAAATAAATTCTTTATTTTCAACAATTGAAGATACTACTGCATTCCCAGAACTTAGGTAAAACCATGGCTTTGACTTTGGTTGGAAGTTAAAACAACTGGAGAGTTGCCAATAAAAGAAGTACAGTGCTTAGTTTTCACAACTGAAGAAACTACTGCATTCCAGTACTCTAAGAATCACAACTGATTTGCCATTGATTGTAAGTGAAAACAAGTGCATTACATTCATTTAAAGAAGTAAATTACTTAATTTTCCCAACTGATGAAACTATTGTTTTCAAAGAATGTTAAGTAAACTACAGTTTTTGTACTGATTGTAAGTCAAAAAAGTGCATAGCAGCCAAATAAAGAAGCAATTTGCATAGTTTTCAAAACCGAAGAACCTCCTACATTCACAAAGCATAAGGTAAAACCAGTGTTTGGATATTTCTTGTATGTGAAAACAAATGAATAGGAGCCAAATAAGCAAGGACTTTCTTGGTTTTCACAAGTGAATAAATGACTGCATTCACAGAATTTTATGTATCACCACTGTTTTAACATTGGTTGTAAGTGAAAAGAATTGAGAAGCAGGCAATTAAATGAGTCACTTGCTTGGTTTTCAAAACTGAAAAACCACTTACATTCACAAAAATAAAACCAGTGTTTTTCAATTGATTTTAAGTGAGAAGCAGTGAATACTATCCTATTAAATAAGTACCTTGTTTAATTTTTGAAAATTGAAGAACCTCCTCCTTTCACAGAGTGTTAGTAAAACCAGGGTTTGAAATTGGTTGTGAGTGAAAACAAGTGCATAGCAGCAAATTAAACTTGCTTGGAATTCAAACCTGAAGAATTTTGTGCATTCACAGAGCACTGGATATTACCAGTGTTTTGACATTGTCTGTAAGTGAAAACAAATGTGTAGCAGGCAATTAAACAAGCAATTTTCTTACTTTTCAAAACTGAAGATCCTCCTTCATTCACAGTGTATTAGGTCAAATAAGGGTTTTGATATAGAATGTAAGTGGAAATAAGTGCATAGCAGCCAAATAATGAAATAATTTCCTTTGTATTCACAAATGATAGAACTACTGTATTCCCAGACCATTAGGGAAAACCATGGTTTTGGCATTGGTTGTAAGTTAAAACAAGGGCATAGCAGCCAATTAAAGAAGTAAGTAGCTTAATTTTCACAACTGAAGAAACTACTGCATTCACAATGGGTTAGGTATCACAACTGATTTGCCATTGATTGTAAGTGAAAACAAGTGTGTAGCATTCATTTAAAGAATTAAATTGCTTAGTTTTACCCTCTGAAGAAACACTGCATTCTAAAAGCCTTTGGTATACCATTGTTTTGTGATAGATTTTAAGTGAAAACAAGAGCTTAGCACCCAATGAAAAAGAAAGTTGCTTCGTTTTCACAACTTGAAAAAACAACTGCATTCTCAGGATATTAGGTAAAACCAGCATATTGACATTGTAACTGAAAAAAAGTGCATAACAGCCAATTAAACAAGCAACTTGATAAGTATTCAAAACTAAAGACCGTACAGCATTCACTGAGCATTTGGTAAAACCAGTGTTTTGGCTTTGATTGTAAGTGGAAACAAGTGTCTTAGTGGCCCAAAAAACAAGCAACCTGCTTAGTATTTTAAAACTGATGAACCTCCTACATTCACAGAGTGTTAAGTCAAACCACTGGTTTGAAATTTATTGTACATGAAAATAGATGCATAGCATCCAATTAAAAAGGACTTGCTTGGTTTTCACATGTGAAGAAATGACTGCATTCACAGAATCTAATTTTTCACCACTGCTTTGATGTTGATTGTAAGTGAAAAGTAGAGTGAAGCAGGGAATTAAAAGAGAAACTTGCTTAGCATTCAAAACTGAAGAACCACTTACATTCACAAAGCATTAGGTAAAAACCGTGGTTTTTCATTGATTGTAAGTGAGAAAAAGCAGCCAATTAAGGAAGAATTTGCCTAGTTTTCACAACTGAAGAAACTCCTGCATTTACAGAGAGTTAGGAAAAGCCACCATTTTGATGTTGATTGTAAGTGAAAACAAGTGAATAGTATTCTATTAAACAAGTACCTTCCTTAATTTTTTAAAACTGAAGAACCTCCTTCATTTAGAGAGCTTTAGGTAAAACCAAGGTTTTGACATTTGTTTTAGGTGATTACAAGTACATTACACCAAAGGAAAGAGAAACATACTCATCTTTCACAACTGAAGAACTACTGCAGTCACAGAGTCTTAGGAATCACAACTGATTTGCCATTGATTGTAAGCAAAAAGAGTGTAGAGCAATCATTTAAATAAGCAATTTGCTTAGACTTCCCAACAGAAGAATCTACTGCATTCCAAGCACATTAGGTAAACCATTGTTTGTCATTGATTGTGATTACAAGTGCATAGCACCCAATTAAAAAGTAACTTGCTTACTTTTCACAACTTGAAGAATCAATTGCATTCTCAGCATATTAAGTAAAATGAGCATATTGATATTGTAAGTGAAAACAAGTGCATAGCAGACAATTAAACAAGTAACTTCCTTAGCTTTCAAAACTTAAGGAAGTCCTTCATTCACAGAGCATTATATAAAACCACTGTTTGATATTTATTGTATGTAAAAACAAGTGCAAAGCAGCCATTTACACAAGGACCTTCTTGTTTTTAAAGGGAAGAAATAACTTCATTCACAGAATTTTATGTAGAACCACTGCTTTGATATTGACTGTAAGATAAAAGAAATGTGAAACAGGCAATTAAGTGAGTAAGATGTTTAGTTTTCAAATGTGAAGAACTAGTTAGATTCAGAAAGTGTTGGGTTAAGCTAGTGTTTGGTTTTTTATTTATTTTATATTTCAAAAGATGCTAAGATTACATAAATATTACACAAAAATTACAGGGATTCCCATGTTCCCCACTTCCCAAACTTCCCATAACCTCCCACATAAACATCTTCCATTAGTGTGGCACATCCCCTGCAATGGATATCCACATCCTGAGGCTTTTGCCACTAAGCATGGACTATAGTTTAGCTTGTACACCACACTCTCTCCCACACAGTTCTGCATGTTATATGCTGTTGTTAAATCGCCTATAGCTGTCATTGTAATGTCACTCAGGATAAATCCCTAGTCCCATAAACACCCTTGTATTACAACTGCTTTTCCCTCTCCCTGCCTCAAAAGCAGCCAGTGATCATTGGTTCCACCTCAATGTTGTAATTTCCTCCATTGCTTAAATCACAATATGTCTACAACAGAATACCAGTAAGTCCACTCTAGTCCACAGCTCTTCCCTCAATCCTGAGGAGTCTGTGTTGGTGATGTCCAGTCCACCTCCAAGTGAGAGGGGGCTTATATGCCATGGATAAGATGGATGGGATTATCCTGCCTGCAACTGCAGACTCACTCCATTCACTGGGATGGCCGTTGTCCATCATCATCTCTTTACCAGGTGACTTGGGCAAGTCCATTGAGCTGTAGAGTAGGAGTTGCAGCTCCACCAATATTCCTGGAACAGCTGGCACATGGGAAGGCCAAAGGCTCCAGTCTCTGGAAGTACTCCTACATACTCCAGCAAAAAGTATAGGTTTGAATAGAAGGGACAGATGGACCATGTGCAGGGAGGACTTACTTGGGTCCAACTCTGTCACTCTCAGGAGCACAGATTCCAAAGAATATCCTACTGATAAGGCATCAATCTTTGGAGCTATCCCCCCTTATATAGGACCTGTGTGTCTCCAGAGCCCTCAGGAGCCCCTCTGTGTGGGGTGATATACACTTTGGTGTTCTATGAGATCCTACTGAGGTGTGTATAAGCATTACCTCTGGGATGACCTCCCAACACTCTGAAGTCTCTTAGCCATATGAACTCATTTGTCTTTACCATTTCTCCCTTTTATTCAAGGTCTTTTTCAAGTCATACTGCCAGCAGGCACTTGTAATTAATCCCTCGTTGCCAGGGAGGATCATCCCTGGGGTCCATGCCCCATCCTGTGGGTAAGGTAATGCACTCATATGCTGAGTTTGGCTTATAGTGGCCACATTTGAGCAACAAGGAGGTTCTCAGGTGGGAACCTTTAGTCACATCATAACAGTAGGCTAAGTTTCAATTACAAGAGCAAAGACTCATGAAGCTAGTCATCCATAACAAGAACCCATTAGTGGACAATCGTCCTTTGCTAGACACTGCCCCCACATTTGGGGAACTGTGCTGCTCCCTTGGAGAATATGGCAGAGCTCTCCAGACTGGGAATTCAGAATTTTCTCATTTATTGAGTGATTCTTCACCCACTGTGACCATGCCCCACACCTTGATCATTTGAATAATTTTATATTCTTTAATGTATTCAGGTGAACTTCCTCCCATGAAACCCCCATCCCAGACACCCCCACCAATGATATTCTCCTGCCCCTGCTGTATCCCTTCTGTGATCCAAACCTTCTTTGAAGATGAAGCCCATATAATATCAAAATACAATTAATAGGAAAATGAAATAATAATGTTAAGTTTAAATATAAGTGATAAAATATATGGAAACTTAAAAAAACACTAAAAATAAAATAAAATTAAAGGATAAGGATATTCAAATATGGGAAAAAAGAAAAAAATATTTTTTAAATTTTAAACATTTTTCCTTTTATCACTGCATTATTGGGTGTCCAGTCTGTACTGTGGCCCCTGCCCCCTTTCACTCCATGTCTCCCAAATTTTCACTTAATTTTCAAAGTTTTAGGTCACAATAAAGTCACACACAGAATACTACATATTCTCATATACC
>JAKSZT010054036.1:144005-157734 GCA_026826555.1 Tolypeutes matacus
GACATTGATTGCAAGTGAAAAGAAGTGTAAAGCAGGCAATTAAATGAGTAACTTTCTTAGTTTTCAAATATCAAGAGCCATTTATTTTCACAAAGCAGTAGGCAAAACCAGAGTTTTATCATTGACTGTAAGTGAGAAAAAGTGAATAGCATCCTATTAAACAAGTAATTTCCTTAATTTTTGTAAAGTGAAGAATCTCCCAAATATACAGAGGATTAGGTAAAACCAGGGTTGTGACATTGGTTTTAAGCAAAATAAGTTAATAGCACCAAAGGAAAAAGTAACTTGCTTAGTTTTCACAACTGATGAATGAAGTGCATTCACAGAGCATAAGGTAAAACCAGTGTTTTGACATTGATTGAAATTGAAAACAAGTGCATATCAGCCAATTATACATGTAACTTGCTTGGTTTTCAAAACTGAAGAATCCCCTACAATCTTAGAGCATTAGGTAAAACCAGTGTTTGATATTTATTTTACATGAAAACAAGTGTATAGCAGTCAATAAACAAGAACTTGCTTGGTTTTCAAAAGTAAAGAAATGACTGCATTCACAGAATCTTATGTATCAATACTGATTTGACATTGATTGTAAGTGAATACAAAGGTGAAACAGGCAATTCAATGGGTAACTTGATTAGTTTTCAAAACTGAAAAACCACTTACATTCACAAAGGATTAGATAAAACCAGTGTTTTTTCATTGATATTGAGACCAAGTGCAATGCAGCCAATTAAGGAAGTAATGTGCTTAGTTTTCACAACTGAAGAAACTCCTGCATTCAGAGTGTTAGCTAAAACCACCATTTTGACATTGATTGAAAGTGAAAATAAGTGGGTAGCAGGAAATTAAACAAGTAGCTTTTTTGTTTTCTAAATTGAAGAACCACTTACATTCACAAAGGTAAAACCAGGGTTTTTTCATTGTTTGTAACTGAGAATAATTGAATAGTATCCTACTAAACAAGTATATTGCTTAATTTTTGAAAATTTAAGCACCTCCTTCATTCAAAGAGTGTTAGGTAAAACCAGGGTTTTGACATCGACTGTAAGGTAAAACAAGTGTGTAGCATGTAATTAAACAAGCAACTTGATTAGTTTTCACAATGGAAGTACCTCCTTCATTCACAGAGAGTTAGGTCAAACTAGTCATTTGATATTGCATGTAAGTGAAAACAAGTGTGTAGCAACCAATTAAATAAATAACTTCCTCAGTTTTCACAAATGAAGAAACTACTGCATTACCAGAATATTTGGTAAAACCATGGTTTTGACAGTGGTTTTAAGTTAAAACAATTGCACAGCATACAATTAAGGAAGTAAAATGCTTTGTTTTTACAATGAAGAAACTATTGTGTTCCCAGAGTTTTAGTTATCACAATTGATTTGCAATTGACTCTAAGTGAAAACAAGTGTGTAGGAGTCATTTAAAGAAATAAATTGCTTAGTTCTCCCAACTGAAGAAACTAATGCATTCCAAGAGCATTAGGCAAACCTGTGTTTTGACATTGATTGTAAGTGAGAATAAATACCAGCAAATAACACGAGTATCTTGCTTAGAAGTCAAAACAGGGTAACCTACTGCATTCACAAAGTATTAGGTAAAACCATTTCTTTGACATTGATTGTAAGTGAAAAAAAAATTGTGGAGCAGGCAATTAAATGAGTAACTTGCATAGATTTCAAAACTGAAGAAACACTTACTTTCACAAAGCATTAGGTAAAACTGTGGTTTTTCATCGATTGTAAGTGATAAGACGTGAATAATATCATATTTAACAAGTACATTGCTAAGTTTTTCTTTTAAATTGAAGAACCTCTTTCATTCAGAGTGTTAGGTAAAACCAGGGTTTTAATAGTGGTTGTAAGTGAAAACAAGTGCATAGAAGCAAATTACACTACTTGCTTGGAATTCAAAACTCAGGAACCTGGTGCATTCACAGAGCATTAGGTAAAACCAGTGTTTTGACATTTATAGTAAGTGAAAACAAGTGCATAGCAGCGAAATAAGTAAATAGCTTAGTTTTAAAAACTGAAGAAACTCCTACATCTACAGAGTGTTATGTAAAACCAGTGATTTTTCATTGATTATATGTTTTAAAAGGTGCAAAGCAGCCAATTAAGGAAGTTACATGTTTAGTTTTCAAGAGAGGAGATTACTGCATTCTCAGGGTTTTAGGTAAAATCACCTAATGGTAAGTGATGGTAAGAGAAAACAAGTGAGTAGTATCCCATTAAACAAGTAGTTTCCTTAATTTTTGATAAGTGAAGAACCCATATCATTCACAGAGCATTAGGTAAAACCAGGTATTTGACATTGCTTGTATGTGAATACAAGTGCATAGAAGCAAATTAAAGTACTTGATTGTAATTCTAAACTGAAGAATATACTTTATTCACAGTACATTATGTAAAGCCAGTGTTTTAAAATTGATTGTAACTGAAAACAAGTGTGTATCAGGCAATAAATCAAGCAACTTGCTTAGTTTTCTAAAATGAAGATCCTTTTTCATTCACAATTAGGTCAAATGGGGTTTGATATTGAATGTAAGTGAAAACAAGTACATTGCAGCCAATTAAAGAAATAACTTCCCAAGTTTTCACAAATGAAGAAACTACTGCATTCCCAGAAGGTTAGGTAAAACCATCATATTTGCATTGGTTGTAAGTTAAAACAATTGTATAGCAGCCAATTTTAAAAAGTAATGTGCTTAGTTTTCACAACTGAAGAAATTACTGCATTCACAGTGTGTTAGGTATCCCAAATGATTTGCCATTGATTGTAAATGAAAAGAAGTGTGTAGCAGTCATTTAAAGAAGTAAATTCCTTAGCATTCCCAACTGAAGAAATGGCTGCATTCCAAGAGCTTTAGGTAAACCATTGTTTTGTCATTGTTTTTAAATGAAAACAAGTACATAGCACCAAAAGCAAAAGTAACTTGTTTAGTTTTCATAAGTTGAAGAAACAACTGCATTCTCAGTGTATTAGGTAAAACCAGCACATGGACATTTTTAGCAAAAACAATTGCATAGCAACAAAGTAAACTAATGCTTAGAATTCAAAACTGAAGAACCTCATGTATCTCAGAGCATTAGATAATACTAGTGCTTTGAAATTGATTGGAAGGGAAAAGGACAGTGTGCAGCAGACAATTAAATGAGTAACTCACTTAGTTTTCAATGCTGAAGAATGTACTGCATTCACAGAGCAGTAAGTAAAACCAGTGCTTAGACATTGATTGTAAATGAAAACAAGTGCCATATCAGCCAAATAAAGAAATAATTTGCTTAGTTTTCAAAACAGAATAATCTACTGCATTCACAAAGAATTAGGAAAAATCCAGTGCTTTAATATTGATTGTAAGTGAAAACAATTGTGTAGCAGGCAATTAAACAAGCAATTAGCTTAGTTTTCAAAAATGAAGAACTTCCTTCATTCACAGAGCATTAAGTCAGAGAAGTGTTTTGATACTGAATGTAAGTGAAAATAAGTTCATAGCAGCCAATTAAAGAAACAATTTCCTTTGTATTCAAAAATGAAAAAACTCCTGCATTCCCAGAACATTAAGGAAAACCATGGTTTTGACATTGGTTGTAAGTTAAAACAACAGCTTAGCAGTCAATTAAAGAAGTAAGGAGCTTAGTTTTCACAACTGAAGAAACTACTACATTCACAGAATTTTATATATCACCACAGCTTTGACATTGATTGTGAGTGAAAAGAAGAGTGAAGGAGGCTGTTAAAAGAGAAATTTGCTTAGCTTTCAAAATTGAAGAACCACTTACATTCACAAAGCATTAGGTAAAAGCCGTGGTTTTTCACTGATTGTAAGTGAGAGCAAGTGCAAAGTAGCCAATTAAGGAAGAACTTGGCTAGTTTTCACAACTGAAGAAACTCTTGCATTTACAGAGGGTTAGGAAAAACCACCATTTGATGTTGATTGTAAATGAAAACAAGTGAATAGTATCCTATTAAAGTACCTTCCTTAATTTTTGAAAACTGAAAAACCTCCTTCATTCACACAGCACTAGGTAAAACCTGGGTTTTGACATTTGCTGCAGGTGGATACAAGTGCATAACATCAAAATAAAAAGAAACTTGTTTAGTTTTCAGAGCTGAAGAAATTTCTGCATTCACAAGTATTACATAAAAACAGCATTTTGACAATCATTGTAAGTGAATGCAAGTGCATAACACAAACTACAGAAGTAAGTTTCTTAGTTTTCACAACTAAAGGACCTCCAGCATTCATAGAGTGTTCGGTTAAACAACTGTTTTAGCATAGATTGAAAATGAGAATAAATACCAGCAAATAACACAAGTATATTGCATAGAATTCAAAACAGAATAACCTACTGCATTCACAGGAGCATTAGGTAAAACCAGAGCTTTGAAATTGACTATAAGTGGAGAGAAGTGTGAAGCAGGCAATTAAATGAGTACCTTGCATAGTTGAACAAACTGAAGAACCAACTACATTGACAAAGCCTTAGGTAAAACGAGTGTTTATTCATTGTAAGTGAGATGAAATGAATAGTATCCTATTAAACAAGTACTGTACTTAATTTTTGAAAAGTGAAGAACCTCCTTCATTCACAGAGCATTAGATAAAACCAGGGTATTGGCATTAGCTGTAAGTGAAAAC
Organism: Tolypeutes matacus; assembly: GCA_026826555.1. Taxonomy (NCBI): domain Eukaryota; kingdom Metazoa; phylum Chordata; class Mammalia; order Cingulata; family Chlamyphoridae; genus Tolypeutes; species Tolypeutes matacus. The sequence continues at coordinate 148,651 of JAKSZT010054036.1, forward strand.
AAGTGAATAGCATGAAATGAACAAGCAACTTGCTTTGTTTTCATAAATGAAGAAACTACTGCATTAACAAGTAGGAGATCACACCAGCATTTTGACATTGTAAGTGAAAACATGTGCATAACAGTCAATTATGAAAGTAACTTGATTAGTTTTCAAAACTGAAAGACCTCCTGCATTCATGGAGTGTTAAGTAAAACCACTGCTTTGGTATTTATTGTAAGTGAGAATAAATACCATCAAATAACACAAATAACTTACTTTGAATATAAAACAGTATAACTTACGGCATTCACAGAGCACTAGTGCTTTAACATTGATTATAAGTGGAAAAAAGTGTGAAGCAGGCAATTAAATGACTAACTTGCTTAGTAACTTGCTTAGTTATAATCTGAAGAATGTACTGCATTCAAAGAGCATTAGGTAAAACCAGTGTTTAAACATTGATTGTAAATGAAAACAAGTGCTGTATCAACCAAATAAAAAAGTAATTTGCTTAGTTTTCAAAACAAAATAACCTACTGCATTCACAGAGCATTAGGTGAAACCAGAGCATTGACATTGATTGTAAGTGGAAAGAAGTGTGAAGCAGGCAATTAAATGAGTAACTTGAATAGTTCAACAAACTGAAGAACCACTTACATTCAAAAAGCCTTAGGTAAAACAAGTGTTTTTTCATTGATTGTGAGAACAAATGCAAAGCAAGCAATTAAGTAATGTCCTAGGTTTCACAACTGAAGAGACACCTGCATTCACAGAGCTTTAGCTAAAACCATTTTGACATTGATTTTAAGTGAAAAGAAATGTGAAGCAGGCAATTAAACAAGAAACATGCTTAGTTTTCAAAACTAAAGAACATCTTACATTCACAGAGCATTAGGTAAAAACCAGTGTTTTGATATTTATTTTATGTGAAAACAAGTGAGTTGCAGCCAATTAAATAAAGACTTGCTTCACTTTCACAAGAGAAGAATGACTGCATTTACGTAATCTTATATATCACCACTGCTTTGATATTGACTGTATATGAAAATATGTGTGAAGCAGACAATTAACTGAGTAAATTGATTAGTTTTCAAAACTGAAGAATCATTTATATTCACAATGCACTAGGTAAAACGAGTGTTATTTCATTGATTGTAAATGAGATGAAGTGAAGAGTATCATATTAAACAAGCACTTTGCTTAATTTTTGAAAATTGAAGCTCATTCTTCATTCACAAAATGTTAGGTGAAATCATGGTTTTGACATAGGTTGTAGTGGAAAACAAGTGAATAGCAGCAAATTTAACTACCTGCTTGGAATTCAAACCTGAAGAACTTCATGCATTCACAGAGAATTAGGTTAAACCAGTGTTTCTACATTGATTGTTAGTGAAAACAAGTGTGTAGTGGGCAATTAAGAAAACAAATAGCTTAGTTTTCAAAGTTGAAAAACTCCTTCATTCACAGAGCAAATGTTTTGATATTGAATGTAAGTGAAAAGAAGTGTGTAGCAGATACTAAATAAATAAATTCTTTATTTTCAACAATTGAAGATACTACTGCATTCCCAGAACGTTAGGTAAAACCATGGCTTTGACTTTGGTTGAAAGTTAAAACAACTGGAGAGTTGCCAATAAAAGAAGTAAAGTGCTTAGTTTTCACAACTGAAGAAACTACTGCATTCCAGTACTCTAAGAATCACAACTGATTTGCCATTGATTGTAAATGAAAACAAGTGCATTACATTCATTTAAAGAAGTAAATTACTTAATTTTCCCAACTGATGAAACTATTGTTTTCAAAGAGTGTTAAGCATGGAATAACGTGGATGAATCTTGAAGACCTTATGTTGAGTGAAGCAAGCCAGGCACTGAAAGATGAACAGTATATGACCTCATTGATCTGAACTGAGGAAAGTGAGCAGTTTCTGAGAACCATTGTCTGAAAGATAGGTTAACAAAGGAGAGTAAGAGAAGAGCAGGCTTTGAGCCATCACCCATATGGACATAATCTATGGTAAAGGGATAGAGTGTGGTTGCATGTTGGGGGATGTGGCAGATGAGTGGTGGTGTTCCTGGCTTTGGTGGTGCAGCACTTGGGGGTGGGTGGATTAGGAAGGGCTGGTTCAAATCCCCAGGGCATGTAAATGTGAATCTTGACATTCCATGGGTTGGGAGAGGGGGGTATCACGGGCCCTGGGGGGCTAGGGAGAAGGGAACAGTCAAGATCTAATGGGTTGTTTGGTGGTCATGGGGAAGATTTTTCATTATCTTACAGTAATGGACACAGGACATGGTAAATATCATCAAAATTATTAAACTGTATCATCTAAATTGTAAACTATACTGTAAATCACTGACAATGTTTAGTTGCTATATTTTGCTATCTGCATAACAGTTATAACAATGCTAACAACCAAAAAAAAAGGGGGGGAGTTAATATGGGGTGGGGAAGGGGGGTGGTTTGGTATCTGGGAGTCTCCGGCACTCCATGTGTGACTTTGATGTGACCTAAAACTTCTTTGAAAATTAAATGAAAAATTGGGAGACAATGGGGATTGAGAGGAGGAAGGTGTCATGGCACACCAGACATCCGATAACACAGTGATAAAGGGAAGGAAAAAAGGGAAAAAAGAAAAGAGAAAGGAAAAAAAATGAATATATATATATATATTTAAAGGCATTTCCTTTGCTTTTTTGCCCATTTTTTGAATGTCCCAATCCACTAATTATATTTTATTTTGTTTTATTCTTTGATTATTTGTTTTTTTTCCTTCTCTCTTTTTTTTTCCCCTGAGTTTCCTTATGTTTGTCTCTTGCATGTAAGCTTATCACACTTGTTTCTTTTTCCTAGTAAGTGTATTTGATTATTTTATGGACTAAATGTTCATGGTGGATTTGGATCACAGAAGGGTTACAATGGGTACTGTGGGGGATTATTGGGGGGGTGACTGGGGGGGTTTCTTGGGGATTGGTTCATCCGAATATTCATGAAAGGTATACAAAATCATTCAAAGGATTGGGGGATGGGGCATGGTCAGGATGGGTGGATAATCACACAATAAATGAGGGAATCTGAATTCCTAGCCTGGAGAGCCCTGCCACAGTCTCCAAGGGAGCAGCAATAGTCCTCTGAGTGTAGGGACAGTGCCTGTCAAAATAGGATGACCCACTGATGTGTTTTTTTTATTGATGACTACCCTTGTGAGTCTTTGCTCTTGTAAATGAGACTTAGCCTGCAGTTGTGGTGTGCCTAAGGGTTGCCAGCTGAGAGCCTCCTTGTTGCTCAAATGTGGCCTCTCTCTAAGCCAAACTCAGCATATGATTGCATTACCTTCCCCCCAACGTGGGACATGACTTCCGGGGAGGATTAATACCAAGTGCCAACTGGCAACACAACTGGAAAAAGACCTTGAATAAAAGGGGGAAATGGTAAAGACAAATGAGTTCAAGTGGCTAAGATACTTCAAAGAGAGTCGGGAGGTCATCCCAGAGGTAACTCTTACGCACACCTCAGTAGGAGCTCATAGAACATCTAAGTGCCTATCACCCCACTCATTGGGGTTCCTGAGAGCTCTGGAGACACCGTGGTCCTATATAAGGGGGGATAGCCCCAGAGACTGATGCCTTATCAGTGGGTTCTATTTTGGAATCTGTGCTCCTGAGAGTGACAGAACAAGACTCAAATAAGTCCTCCCTGCAAATGGTTCACCAGTCCCTTCTATGCAAACCTATATGAGATGTTGGAGATTTTAAGTATACTTCCAGAGACTGGAGCCTCCCGCCTACCTATGTGTCAGGTGTGCATGAAATCTAGGTGGAGCTGCAACTCCTACCCTACAGCTCAATGGACTCATCCAAGTCAGCTGATGAGGAGACAATGATGGGCAATGGCCATCCCAGGGAATGGAGAGGGCCTGCATCTGCAGGCAGGATCATCCCCCCACAATATCCGTGGGATATAAGCCCTCTCTCACTTGGAGTTGGAGTGGACATCACCATCCCAGTTCCCTCAGGATTGGGGGAAGAACTATGGACTATAGTGGACTTGATGGTATTCTGTTGTACACATATGGTGATTCTAGCAATGCAAGAAATTATAACAATGAGGTGGAGCCAGTGGCCACTTGACACTTTTGGGGTAGGGAGGGGATGAGCAGTTGAAATACAGGGGCTTCTTTGGGAGTTGGAGGTTATCCTGAGTACTGTTGTGGCAACGGATGTAGTCCATTTTAAATCAGCACACACCACTCAGAACTGAGTGGGGAGAGTGTGGTCTACAGTGTGAACTGTGGTCTATGGTTGGTGGCAAGGCTCCAGGATGTGTAAGTTCATTGAGGTTGGTGGGCCACACTGTGGGAGATGTTTGTGTGGGATGTGGTGGGAGGTGTGTTATGTGGACAACATGGGAATCCCAGTGGGTTCCCTGTAATATTTTGGGTAATCTAAGCACCTCTTAAAATATATGTATATATATATATATAAATAACATTTTTGTAAGCAAATACACATATATGCATATATATTTATATATCATTTTGCAAATGTTTGTATGTATTGTGAGAATTTTGATTTTTACCCATAATAAAAAAGAAAACAACAAACAATGTTAAGTAAACTACAATTTTTGTACTGATTGTAAGTCAGAACAAGTGCATAGCAGCCAAATAAAGAAGTAATTTGCATAGTTTTCAAAACTGAAGAACCTCCTACATTCACAGAGCATAAGGTAAAACCAGTGTTTGGATATTTCTTGTATGTGAAAACAAGTGCATAGGAGCCAAATAAACAAGGACTTTCTTGGTTTTCACAAGTGAATAAATGACTGCATTCACAGAATTTTATGTATCACCACTGTTTTAACATTGGTTGTAAGTGAAAAGAATTGAGAAGCAGGCAATTAAATGAGTCACTTGCTTGGTTTTCCAAACTGAAAAACCACTTACATTCACAGAAATAAAACCAGTGTTTTTCAATTGATTTTAAGTGAGAAGCAGTGAACACTATCATTTAAAATAAGTACCTTGTTTAATTTTTGAAAATTGAAGAACCTCCTTCTTTCACAGAGTGTTAGTAAAACCAGAGTTTGAAATTGGTTGTGAGTGAAAACAAGTGCATAGCAGCATATTAAAATACTTGCTTGGAATTCAAACCTGAAGAACTTTGTGCATTCACAGAGCACTGGATAATACCAGTGTTTTGACATTGTCTGTAAGTGAAAACAAATGTGTAGCAGGCAATTAAACAAGCAATTTGCTTACTTTTCAAAACTGAAGATCTGCCTTCATTCACAGTGTATTAGGTCAAATAAGGGTTTTGCTATTGAATGTAAATGGAAATAAGTGCATAGCAGTCAAATAATGAAATAATGTCCTTTGTATTCACAAATGATAGAACTACTGTATTCCCAGACCATTAGGGAAAACCATGGTTTTGGCATTGGATATAAGTTAAAACAAAGGCATAGCAGCCAATTAAAGAAGTAAGGAGCTTAATTTTCACAACTGAAGAAACTACTGCATTCACAATGGGTTAGGTATCACAACTGATTTGCCATTGATTGTAAGTGAAAACAAGTGTGTAGCATTCATTTAAAGAATTAAATTGCTTAGTTTTCCCCTCTGAAGAAACACTGCATTCTAAGAGCCTTTGGTATACTATTGTTTTGTGATTGATTTTAAGTGAAAACAAGAGCTTAGCACCCAATGAAAAAGAAAGTTGCTTCGTTTTCACAACTTGAAAAAACAACTGCATTCTCAGGATATTTGGTAAAACCAGCATATTGATATTGTAACTGAAAAAATTTGCATAACAGTCAATTAAACAAGTAAGTTGATAAGTATTCAAAACTAAAGACCGAACAGCATTCACTGAGCATTTGGTAAAACCAGTGTTTTGGCTTTGATTGTAAGTGGAAACAAGTGCCTTAGTGGCCCAATAAACAAGCAACTTGCTTAGTTTTTTAAAACTGATGAACCTCCTACATTCACAGAGTGTTAAGTCAAACCACTGTTTTGAAATTTATTGTACATGAAAATAGATGCATAGCATCCACTTAAAAAGGACTTGTTGTTTTCACATGTGAAGAAATGACTGCATTCACAGAATCTAATTTTTCACCACTGCTTTGATGTTGATTGTAAGTGAAAAGTAGAGTGAAGCAGGGAACTAAAAGAGAAACTTGCTTAGCGTTCAAAACTGAAGAACCACTTACATTCACAAAGCATTAGGTAAAAGCCGTGGTTTTTCATTGATTTTAAGTGAGAAAAAGCAGCCAATTAAGGAAGAATTTGCCTAGTTTTCACAACTGAAGAAACTCCTGCATTTACAGAGGGTTAGGAAAAATCACCATTTTGATGTTGATTGTAAGTGAAAACAAGTCAATAGTATTCTATTAAACAAGTACCTTCCTTAATTTTTTAAAACTGAAGAACCTCCTTCATTCAGAGAGCATTAGGTAAAACCAAAGTTTTGACATTTGTTTTAGGTGATTACAAGTACATTATACCAAAGGAAAGAGAAACTTACTTATCTTTCACAACTGAAGAACTACTGCAGTCACAGTCTTAGGAATCACACCTGATTTGCCATTGATTGTAAGCAAAAATGAGTGTAGAGCAATCATTTAAATAAGCAATTTGCTTAGACTTCCCAACAGAAGAATCTACTGCATTCCAAGCACATTAGGTAAACCATTGTTTGTCATTGATTGTGATTACAAGTGCATAGCAACCAATTAAAAAGTAACTTGCTTACTTTTCACAACTTGAAGAATCAATTGCATTCTCAGCATATTAAGTAAAATGAGCATATTGATATTGTAAGTGAAAACAAGTGCATAGCAGCCAATTAAACAAGTAACTTCCTTAGCTTTCAAAACTTAAGGAAGTCCTTCATTCACAGAGCATTATGTAAAACCAGTGTTTGATATTTATTGTATGTAAAAATAAGTGCACAGCAGCCATTTACACAAGGACCTTCTTGTTTTTAAAGGGAAGAAATTACTTCATTCACAGAATTTTATGTATAACCACTGCTTTGATATTGATTGTAAGAGAAAAGAAATGTGAAACAGGCAATTAAGTGAGTAACATGTTTAGTTTTCAAATGTGAAGAACTAGTTAGATTCAGAAAGTGTTGGGTAAAGCTAGTGTTTGGTTTTTTATTTATTTTATATTTTAAAAGATGCTAAGATTACATAAATATTACACAAAAATTACAGGGATTCCCATGTTCCCCACTTCCCAAACTTCCCATAACCTCCCACATAAACATCTTCCATTAGTGTGGCACATCCCCTGCAATGAATATACACATCCTAAGGCTTTGCCACTAAGTATGGACTATAGTTCAACTTGTACACCACACTCTCTCCCACACAGTTCTGCATGTTATATGCTGATGTTAAATCGCCTATAGCTGTCATTGTAATGTCACTCAGGATAAATCCCTATTCCCCAAAACACCCTTGTATTACAACTGCTTTTCCCTCTCCCTGCCTCAAAAGCAACCAGTGATCATTGGTTCCACCTCAATGTTGTAATTTCCTCCATTGCTTAAATCACAATATGTCTACAACAGAATACCAGTAAGTCCACTCTAGTCCACAGCTCTTTCCCGAATCCTGAGGAGTCTGTGTTGGTGATGTCCAGTCCACCTCCAAGTGAGAGGGGGCTTATATGCCATGGATAAGATGGATGGGATTATCCTGCCTGCATCTGCAGACTCACTCCATTCACTGGGATGACAGTTGTCCATCATCATCTCTTTACCAGGTGACTTGGGTGAGTCCATTGAGCTGCAGAGTAGGAGTTGCAGCTCGACCGAGATTCTTGGCACAGCTGGCACATGGGAAGGCCAAAGGCTCCAGTCTCTGGAAGTACTCCTACAAACTCCAGCAAAAAGTATAGGTTTGAATAGAAGGGACTGATGGACCATGTGCAGGGAGGACTTACTTGAGTCCAACTCTGTCACTCTCAGGAGCACCGATTCCAAAGTATATCCCACTGATAAGGCATCAATCTTTGGAGCTATCCCCCCTTATATAGGAGCTGTGTGTCTCCAGAGCCCTCAGGAGCCCCTCTGTGTGGGGTGATGTACACTTTGGTGTTCTATGAGATCCTACTGAGGTGTGTGTAAACATTACCTCTGGGATGACCTCCCAACACTCTTTGAAGTCTCTTAGCCATATGAACTCATTTGTCTTTACCATTTCTCCCTTTTATTCAAGGTCTTTTTCAAGTCATACTGCCAGCTAGCACTTGTAATTAATCCCTCATTTCCAGGGAGGATCATCCCTGGGGGTCATGCCCCATCCTGCGGGTAAGGTAATGCACTCATATGCTGAGTTTGGCTTATAGTGGCCACATTTGAGCAACAAGGAGGTTCTAAGGTGGGAACCTTTAGGCACATCATAACAGTAGGCTAAGTTTCAATTACAAGAGCAAAGACTCATGAAGCTAGTCATCCATAACAAGAACCCATTAGTGGACCATCCTCCTTTGCTAGACACTGCCCCCACATTTGGGGAACTGTGCTGCTCCCTTGGAGAATATGGCAGAGCTCTCCAGACTGGGAATTCAGAATTTTCTCATTTATTGAGTGATTCCCCACCCACTGTGACCATGCCCCACCCCTTGATCATTTGAATAATTTTATATTCTTTAATGTATTCAGGTGAACTTCCTCCCATGAAACCCCCATCCTAGACACCCCCACCAATGATGAAGGGATACTGCCCCTGCTGTATCCCTTCTGTGATCCAAACCTTCTTTGAAGATGAAGCCCATATAATATCAAAATACAACTAATAAGAAAATGAAATAATAATGTTAAGTTTAAATATAAGTGATAAAATACATGGAAACTTAAAAAAACACTAAAAATAAAATATAATAAAAGGATAAGGATATTCAAATATGGGAAAAAAGAAAAAAAAATTTAATTTTATACATTTTTCCTTTTATCACTGCATTATTGGGTGTCCAGTCTGTACTGTGGCTCCTGCCCCCTTTCACTTCATGTCTCCCAAATTTTCACTTAATTTTCAAAGTTTGAGGTCACAATAAAGTCACACACAGAATACTACATATTCTCATATACC
>JAKSZT010054036.1:161222-171449 GCA_026826555.1 Tolypeutes matacus
TATGCACATGTTTTCACTTATAATCAACTTCAAAATACTGCTTTTACCTAACACTGGTGAATGCAGTCGGTTCTTCAGTTTTGAAAACCAATAAAGAGACTTCTTTTACTGGCTGCTTTGCACGTGTTTTCACTTTTAATCCATGTCAAAACACTGTTTTTTCCTAATGCTTTGTGATACAGGAGGTTCTTCAATTTTGAAAGGTAAGTAAGTTACTTCTTTCTTTGGCTGCTATGCACTTGCACTCTCTCACAATCATTATCATAACACTGCTTTTACCTAATGCTATGCCAAAGCAGTGGTTTTTCAGTTTTCAAAACTAAACAAGTTACTCATTTCATTGGCAGCTATGCACTTGTTTGGAGTTAAAATCAGCTTCAAAATCCTGGTTTTAGCCTAATGTTCTGTGAATCCAGGAGGTTCTTCACCTGGTAAAGAAAGAAAGATACTTGTTTCCTTGGCTGCTATGCACTTGTTTTCACTAACATCCAATGTCAAAACCCTAATTTTACCTAACGTTATACAAATGCACTAGTTTCTTCAATTATGGGATCTAATTAAGATTTGTGTTTCATTTGGTGCAATGCATGTGTTTTCACTTAAAATCATCTTCAAAACACTGGTTTTACCTAACACTCTGTGAATGCAGAAGGTAATTCAACTTTGAAAGGTAAGTAAGATATTTGTTTCCTTGGCTGCTATGCACTTCCTTTCACTCACAATATCAAAACCCTGCTTTTATCTAATGCTTGCCAAAGCAGTGGTTTCTTCAGTTTTGAAATCTAAGTTATATTCTTGGTTCATCTGCTGCTATTCACATGTTTTAACTTACTATCAACTTCAAAACACTACTTTTACCTAATGCTCTATAAATAAAGTAGGGCTTCCATTTGAAAAGTAAGACTGAGATTTGTTTCATTGGTTGCTCTGCAGGTGTTTTCACATATAATCAAAGTAAAAACACTGATTTTACATGACACTCTCTCAATGCAGGAGTTTATTCTGTTTTTGAAACCTAAACAATATACTCTTTTCATTGGAGACTATGCACATGTTTTGACTTACATTCAACTTCAAAACCCTGGTTTTACATAATGCTCTGTGAATGCACTTGATTCTTTAGTTTTGAAAACTAAGAAAGACACTTGTTTCAGTGGCTGCTGTGAACAAGTTTCCACTTATAATAATGTCAAAATTCTGGTTTTATTTAATGCTGTGTGAACACAGGTGGTGCTTCACTTTTGAAAAGTATGTAAAATACTTGTTTCCTTGGCTGCTATGCACTGGTTTTCACTTACAATTCATGTCAAAGCACCCCTTTACTTAAGGTTATGCCAATGCAGTAGTTTCTTCACTTTTGAAATATAAGTAAGATTATTGTTTCATTTGCTGCTATGTACATGTTTTCACTTACAATCAACTTCAAAACACTGCTTTTACCTAACACTCAGTGAATGCAGTCTGACCTTCAGTTTTCAAAACCAATAAAGAAACTTGTTTCATTAGCTGGTTGTAACTCTTTTCACTGACAATCCACTTCAAATCACTAATTTCACCTAACACTCTCTGAATGCATGGGGTAATTAACTTTTGAAATGTATGTAAGATATTTTTCCTTTGTTCCTTTACACTGGCTTTCACTCAAATGCCAAAATCCTGCTTTTACCTAATATTATGCCAATGCAGTGGTTTCTTCAGTTTTGAAATCTACATAAGATTCTTGCTTCATTTGCTGCCATGCACGTGTTTTCACTTACAGTCAATCAAATCAGTTGATTTACCTTACACTCTGTGAATACAGAAGGCTTTTCAGTTTGAAAAGTAAGACTGGAACTTGTTTCCTGGGCTGCTATGCATATGTTTTCACTTGTAATTTTATAATCAAAGTACAAACACTGGTTTTACCTAACACTCTATGAATGCAGTAGTTTCTTCAGTTTTGAAAACTAAGCAATATGCTTTTTTAATTGGAGACTATGCACATGTTTTGACTTAAAATCAACTTCAAAACCCTGGTTTTACCTAATGCTCTGTGAATGAAGTTCATTCTTTAGTTTTGAAAACTAAGAAAGAAACTTCTTTCAGTGGCTGCTATGCACGTTTTCCACTTATACTCAATCAAAACTCCGGTTTTACTTAATGCTCTGTGAAAACAGGAGGTACTTTACTTTTGAAAAGTAAGTAAGATACTTGCTTCCTTGGCTGCTTTAAACTTGTTTTCACTTACATTCAAAAGGCTGCTTTTGTCAATGGGCAACATGGGAATCCCAGTGGGTTCCATGTAATATTTTGGGTAATCTCAGCACCTCTTAAAATATATGTGTATATATATATATATATATATATAAATAACATTTTTGTAAGCAAATACACATATGTGCATATATATTTATATATCATTTTGCAAATATTTGTATGTATTGTGAGAATTTTCATTTTTACCCATAAAAAAAGGCTGCTTTTGCGTAGTGCTATGCCATTGCACTAATTTCTTCAGTTTTAAAACTAAGCAAGATATGTGTTTCCTTGGCTTCTATGCACTTTTTAAATTTAGTCTCAAAGGCAAACACTAGTTTTGCCTAACACAGTCTGAATGAAGGAGGTTCTTGTGTTTTGAAAACTAATCAAGATCCTCATTTCATTGGCTTCTATGCACTTCTTTTGAATTACAATCAACTTTAAAGTCCTGGTTTTAACCTAATGCTCTGTGAATCCAGGAGTTTCTTAATTTTTCTAAACTAAGAAAGATACTTGTTTCCTTGGCTGCTATGCACTTTTTTCACTTACAACCAATATCAAAACACTGCTTTTATCTAATACTATGCCAATGCAGTAATTTCTTCATTTTTGAAATCAAAGCAAGATTCTTATTTCCTTTGTTGCTATGCACGTATTTTTCATGAAAAATCAACTTCAAAAGACTGGTTTTACATAACGCTCTGTGAATGCAGGAGGTATTTCAATTTTGAAATCCAAGTAAGCTACTTATTTCCTTGATGGCCATGCACTTGCTTTCACTCACAATGTCAAGTCACTGGTTTGACCTAAGGTTATGCCAAATCAGTGGTTTCTTCAGTTTTGAAATCTAAGCAAGATTCTTGATGCCTTGACAGCAATACACTTGTTTTCACTTACAATAAATTTCAACACACTTTTTAAATCTAACACAGTCTGATGCAGGCGATTCTACAGTTTTGAAAACTAAGCAAGATACTCTTCATTGGAAGCTATGCATGTGTTTTGACTTACAACCAACTTCAAAACCCTGGTTTGCCTAAAACTGTGTGAATGCATTTGGTTTTTCAGTTTTGAAAATGAAGAAAGAATCTTGGTTCCTTAGCTGCTAGGCACTTGCTTTTACAAAATACTAGGCCAATGGAGTTGTTTGTTCAGTTTTGAGAACTAAGCATGATAATTGTTTCCTTTGCTGCAATGCACTTGTTTTCACTTTCAACAAAATTCAAAACACTCGTTTTACCTAATGCTCTGTGTAGTTATAGGGTACTAATGTTTTGAAATGCAAGTGTGATACTTGTCTCCTTGGGTGCAATGAACTTGTTTTCACTTACAATTCTTGTGAAAGCACCCCTTACCTAAGGCTATGCCAATGCAATAAACTTCACTTTTGAAATCTAAGATTCTTGTTTCATTTGCTGCTATGCACGTGTCTTCTCTTACATTCAACTTCAAAACACTGCTTTTACCTAATGCTCTGTGAATGCAGTCGGTTCTTCAGTTTTGAAAATGAGGAAAGAATCTTGTTTCATTGGCTGCTTTGCATGTGTTTTCACTTATAATCAATGTCAAAACACTGGTTTTCCTAATTCCTTCTGCATATAGGTGTTTTTTCATTTTTGTAAACTATGCAAACACTTGTTTTCTTGGCTGCTCTTTACTTGTTTTCACTTACTACCAATGTCAAAAGACGGCTTTTTTCAAATGCTATGGCAATGTAGTAGTTTCTTTGCTTTTGAAATCTAAGTAAGTTTCTTGTTTCATTTGCTGCGATGTCCGTGTTTTCACTTACAATCAACTTCAAAACCCTGGTTTCACTTCACTCTCTGTGAATGCTGGTGATATTTTAATTTTTAAAGGTAAGTAACATACTTGATTCTTTGACTGCTAGGCACTTGCTTTCACTCACAATAAATGTCAAAACACTGCTTTTACCTAATGCTATACCAATGCAGTTATTTCTTCAGTTTTCAAAACCAAGCAAGATACTTATTTCATTGGCAATTATGCACCTCTTTTTGAGTTACAATCAACTTCAAAATCCTAGTTTTAACCTAATGCTCTGTAAATAGAGTGGGTACTTCCATTTTGTAAAGTAAGAAAGATACTTGCTCCCTTGGCTGCAATGCACTTGTTTTCAGTTACAACCAATGCCAAAACACTCCTTTTACATAATGCTGTTCTAATGCAGTAGTTGCTTCACTTTTGAAATCTAAGTAAGTTTTGTGTCACATTTCCTGCTATGCAAGTGTTTTCATTTACAATCAACTTCAAGACACTGGTTTAACCTAACACTCTGTGAATGCAGGAGCTAATTAAATTTTGAAAGGTAAGTAAGATACTTGTTTCTTTGGTTGCTATGCACTTGCTTTCACTCACAGTCAATATCAAAACCCTGATTTTACCTCATGCTATGCCAATGCAATTATTTCTTCAGTTTTGAAATCTAAGTAAGATTCTTGTTTCATTTGCTGCTGTGCAGGTGATTTCACTTACAATAAACTTCAACCCACAAGTTTTACATAATGCTCTGTGAATAATGAAGGTTCTTCAGTTTGAAAAGTAAGACTGAGTATTGTTTGTTTGGTTGCTATACACATGTTTTCACTTATAATCAAAGTAAAAACTGGTTTTACCTGACAATCTCTGAATGCAGGTGTTTCTTCAGTTTTGAAAACTAAGCAATTCACTCTTTTCATTGGTGACAATGCCCATGTTTTGACTTTCAATCAACTTCAAACCCTGGTTTTACCTAATGTTCTCTGAACACAGTTCATGCTTTAGTTTTGAAAACTAAGAAAGAAGCTTGTTTCAATGTGTGCTATGCACATTTTCCCACTCATAATCAATGTCAATACTGTGGTTTTACTCAATGCTCTGTGAACACAGGAGTTGCTTCACTTTTGAAAAGTAAGTAAGATACTTGTTTCCTCAATGGCTATGCACTTGTTTTCACTTACAATCAATGTGAATACACTGCTTTTGCCTGGTGTTATGTCAATGCATTAATTTCTTCAGTGTGAAAAACTAAGGAAGATACATGTTTCCTTGGCTTCTATGCACTTGTTTACACTTAGAATCAAAGGCAAACACTAGTTTTACCTAACACAGTCTGAATGCAGGAGGTTCTCCAGTTTTGAAAACTAACCAACATCCACATTTCATTGACACATTGAGGAGAGTGTAAAAACAACTCAAAAGAAAAAAAGAAAAATAAAAACAACATATGACATCCAGTAACCCAAAGAAAATCTGGCCAAAGTAAGATATTCATTCTGAGTAATAACACTGAATGGTAATGGATTTAATTCACCACTCAAGAGACATAAATTGGCAGAATGGATAAGGAAATATGATCCATCTATTTTCTGCCTACAGGAAATTCACCTCTGATGCAGGAATTCAAGGAGGCTGAATGTGAATGGCTGGAAAACAATTTTACAAGAAAACAATAACCAAAAAGGGCAGGAGTAACTATTCTAATATCAGACAAAATAGACTAAAAATGCAAAACTATTGTAAGAGGCAAAGATGGACACTATATATTAGTCAAAGGGGTAATCTCTCAAGAAGAGAGAACAATCATAAACATATATGCACCTAATTGGTATGCCTCAAAATACTTGAGGCAAACTCTGGAAAAACTAAGTGGAGTAATAAATGCCTCTACAGTTAAAGTGGGGGAATTTAATAAACCATTATCACCATTAGACAGAACATTTAGTCAGAGAATCAATAAAGAAACAAAGACTCTGAACAATACATTAGAGGACCTGGACCTAATAGACATATAAAGAGCACTACATGCAAATACAGCAGGATTTACATGCTTCTCGAGTGCACACAGATCATACTCCAAGATAGACCACATGCTGGGCCACAGAACAACTCTCAATGAATTCAGAAAGATTGATAATATACAAAGTAACTTCTCTGACCACAATGGAATGAAATTGGAAATCACTAAGGGCCACAGAAACAGGTTAGGCACAAGGATATGGAAGTTAAACAACACACTCTTAGAAAAACAGTGGGTCAAGGAGGAAATCTCAAAAGAAATCAGTAACTACCTTGAAACTAATGAAAACAAAAACACAATATATCAAAACCTATGGGATGCAGTGAAAGCTGTCCTGAAAGGGAAGTTCATAGCCATAAATACATATATTAAAAAAGAAGAATTAGCTAAAATTGAAGACCTTACTGCACACATGGAGGCATTGGAAAAACAACAACAAATTAAACTTAAAGAAGTAGAAAGAAGGAAATAAAAAAGATTAGAACAGAAATAAATAGAAATAGGGGATAAGAAAGCCCTAGAAAATATAAACACAACCAAAAGCTGGTTCTTCAAGAAGATTGAAAAAATTGACAAACCCTTAGCCATACTAACAAAGAAAAAGAGAGAACAGATGCAAATACACAAAATAAGGAATGAGAAAGGGAATATCAATACTGACCTCACAGAAATAGAGTATCATAATAGGATACTTTGAAAAATTATATGCCAACAAGAAAGATAATTTAGAGGAAATGGACACATTTCTAAAATCTCACAAACAGCTTACATTGATGAAAGAAGAAATTGATGAAGTCAACCGACCATTTTCAAGTAAAGAGATAGACTCAGTCATCAAAACATCCCAATTAAGATGAGCCCAGGACCAGATAGCTTCAAAGCTAATTCTACCAAACATTCCAGAAAGAGCTAACAGCAATCTTGCTTAAGCTTTCCAAAAAGTAGAAGTAGAAGGAATATTACATAATGCATTCTATGATGCCAACATTACCTTAATACCAAAGCCAAACAAAGATACCACAAGAAAGGAAAATTACAGATCAATTTCTCTAATGAACCTAGAGGCTAAAATCCTGAACAAAATATTTGCCAATAGCATTCAACAACATATCAAAAGAATTATACAACATGACCAAGTGGGTTTCATCCTGAGTATGCAAGCATGGTTCAATATAAGAAAATCAATCAATGTAACCCCACATAAACAGATTGAAAAAAAAAATCACATGATCATCTCTATATGCAGAAAAAGCATTTGACAAAATAGAGCACTCTTTCCTGATAAAAACACTGTAAAAGATAGGAATAGAGGGAAACTTTCTGAATATGATAAAATGTATATATGAAAAACCCATAGCTAACATCATCTTCAATGGTGAAATTATAAATTTCCTCTGAGTTTGGGAAAAAGACAAGGTTGTTCACTATCACCACTGTTATTTAACATTGTCCTAGAAATACTTGCTCGAGGAGTAAGGCAAGAAAAAAATAAAAAAGCATCCAAATTGGAAAATAAGAAATAAAAATGTCATTATTTTCAGACGACATGATTTTGAACTTAGAAAACCCTGAGAAATCTACAACAAAGCTTCTAGAACTTATAAAGGAGTTCAGTGATGTCACAGGCTATAAGATCAGTGCTCAAAATTCAGTAGCATTTCTGCACAGCAATAATGAGCAATCTGAGGAGGAAATTTAAAAAAATACCATTTACAATAGTAACTAAAAGAATCAAATACTTAGGAATAAATTGAACTAAAGATGCAAAGGACTTGTATACAGAAAAATACAAAACACTGTTAAAGGATATCAAAGAAGACTTAAACAAATGGAAGAATATTCCCTGTTCATGGATAGGAAGACTAAACATCATCAAGATATCTATCCTACTTAAATCTACATATTTAATGCTATATCAACAAAAATCAACACTGTATTTGTCAAGGAACTGGAAAAACTAACTACAAAATATATTTGGAAAGGTAAGAGTCCCTGAATCACCAAAGACATATTGAAAAAGAAAAATGTGTTGGAGGTATCACACTACCTGACTTTAAAACAGACTACAAATCTATGGTGCTCAAAACTGCATGGTATTGGCACAAGGATAGACATGCTGACCAATGGAACTGAATTGAGAGTTCTGATATTGATCCTCGCATATACAGTCATCTGATGTTCAACAAGTCCACCAAGCCCACTCAGTTGGGAGAGAATAACCTCTTTAACAAGTGGTGCTTGGAGAACTGGATATCCTTATCCAAAAGAGTGAGAGAGGAATACCATCTCACACCTTATCCAAAAATCAACACAAGATGGGTCAAAGATCTAAATATAAGAGCCCAAACCATAAAGACCTTGGAAGTCAATGTAGGGAAGCAGCTACAGGACCTTGTAATAGAAAATGGTTTCATGAACTTCCCACCCAAAGGACAAGCAGCAAATGAAAAAATAAATAAATGGGATCTCCACAAAATGAAAAACTTCTGCACTTCAAAGGGCGTTATTAAGTATATAAAAATACAGCCTACACAATGGGAGAAAATATTTGGTAACATATATCTGATAGGAGCTTAATATCATGCATATATAAAGAACTCCTACACCTCTTTAATTAAAAGACAACAACCCATTTTAAAAAATGAGCAAGTGTCCTGAAAAGACACTTCTCCAAGGAAGAAATACAAATGGCTAAAAAGCACATGAAAAAAATGCTCAACATCGCTGACTTTTAGGGAAATGCAAATCAAAACTACAATGAGTTACCATCTTACACCCGTCAGAATGGCAGCTATTAAAAACACAGCAGAGTATGTTTTGGAAAGAATGTGGTGGAATAGGAATCTTCATCCACTGCTGGTTTGATTGTGGAATGATCCAGGCACTGTGGAGGACATTTTGGCAGTTCCTCAGGAAACTAAAAATAGATCTTCTGTATGATCCAGCAATTCCACTCCTGGGTATATACCCCGAAGAATTGAAAGCAAAAACATGAACAGAAATATGCACACCAATATTCGTAGCAGCATTGTTCACTACTGCCAAAAGTTGGAATCAGCCCCTGTACCCATCAGCAGATGAATGGATAAACAAAATATGATAATACATACAATGGAATATAAGAAGGAATAAAGTGCTAAGACACGGAATAACATGGATGAATCTTGAAGACCTTCTGTTGAGTGAAGCAAGCCAGGCATTGGTGGATGAACAGTACATAATCTCACTGATTTGAATTGAGGAAAGTGAGTGGTCTCTGAGAACCATTGTCTGAAAGATAGGTTAATGAGAGGGACAGTGAAAATAAAGTTGTGAGCCATCACCCATATAGACATAATCTATGGTAAAGTGATAGAGTATAGTTTCATATTGAAGGATAGGACAAGTGGGTAGTGATATTACAGGGGTTGGTGATGCAGCATTGACAGGTGTATAGATTAGGAAGGGTGTGTTAGAATACCCAGGATACTGGGGGGAGAGATGGGAGACGGACCAGGTGAACATGGGATTTGTGGGTATGTGGTTGAAAGTAAAGGAGTGGGAGTGCTCTTATGTCAATATGACTAGTGTCACTGGTTTAGGGTGAATATTGGGGGTCATTCAGGATGAGGTGCATCTGGAGTAGGCTTCTGGGGAGTGTGTGTGTTCATCCTGTCATAATGTGTTGTGTTGGGGTGTGGTGACCCACATGGTGAGGGGGAAGGAGTTGGACCCCCATCTTTGGGAGGACTGATTAATCCAGAAACAGAAAGGTGGATATCTCTTATGAGCAAGGGTGGATCCTAATAGGGAGCATAATCAGTTTTCAAGACCTTTTGTTGTATGTAACTATGAATCCTGTCATCCTGTCATTCAAGACGTGGGGGTGTCATGTGCCTCAGGGGGATAGGAAGGAAAAGAAAAGATCAAACAGGAGGTATTTAGTGGTCAGGTGAAATGTTTTTCATTACCTTACAGTGATGGACACAGGGCATGGTAAATAACATCAAAAATTATTAAACTAAACCATCTAAATTGTAAACTATGCTGTAAACCATTGACAATGTTTAGTAGCTATATTTCACTATCTGCATAACATTTATAACAATGCTATCATCCACATACAAAAAGGTTTTAATATGGGGTGAGGAAAGGGGGAGGAAGTTGGGTATATGAGAATATGTAGTATTCTGTGTGTGACTTTATTGTGACCT
>JAKSZT010054036.1:197889-209381 GCA_026826555.1 Tolypeutes matacus
GGCTTTTACTTAAAGCTATGCCAATGCAGTGGTTTGTTCAGTTTTGAAAAGTAAGCATGATCCTTTTTTCTTTGCTGCAAAGCCCTTGCAATAAATTTCAAAAAGTGGTTTTATCTAACACCATCTGAATATAGGTGATACTTCAGTTTTTATAACTAAGCAAGGTTCTCTTTTAATTGGCAGCTATGGAAGTGTTTTAACTTACAATCAACTACAAAACCCTGGTTTAGCTAAAACACTGTGAATGCAATCAGTTTTGAGAAAAAATAAAGAAACTTGGTTCTTTGACTGCTTTGCACATATTTTCACTTATACTCAATGTCAAAACACCGGCTTTCCTAACATTTTGTGAACACAGGAAATGCTTCACTTTTAAAAAGTAAGTAAGATACTTGTTTCCTTATGCACTTGTTTTCACTTACATCCAATGTCAAAACACTGCTTTTACCTAAAGCTATGCCATTGCAGTACTTTCTTCACTTTGGAAATCAGCGTAAGATTCTTGTTTCATTTGCTACTAGGCACATGTATTCACTTACAATCAACTTTAAAACACTGATTACACCTAACACTATGAATGGAAGAAGTATTTCAATTTTGAATGTTTAGTAAAATACTTGTTTCTTTGGCTGCTATGCACTTGCTTCCACTTACAATCAATGTCAAAACACTGCTTTTTACCTAATTTTATGCCAATGCAATGGTTTCTTCAGTTTTCAAGACTAAGCAGGGTACTCATTTCACTGGCAGCTATGTACTTGTTTTGAGTTACAATCAACTTCAAAATCCTGGTTTTAACTGAATGCTCTGAGAATACAGGAGTTTCTTTAATTACTCTAAATTAAGTAAGATACTTGTTTCCTTGGGTGATATGTACTTGTTTTCAATTACAATCAATGATAAAACTCTTCTTTTACCTAATGCTTTGCCAATGCAGCAGTTTTTTCACTTTTGAAATCTAAGTAATCTTCTTGTTTCATTTGCTGCTATGAACATGTTTTCACTTACAGTCAACTTCAAAACAATGCTCTGTGAATGCAGGAGGTACTTCAATTTTGAAAGCTAAGTAAGATAATTGTTTCTTTGGCTTCTATGCACTTCCTTTCATTCACAATCCATGTCAAAAATCCTGCTTTTACCTAATGCTATGCCAACGCAGTGGTTTCTTCAGTTTTGAAATCTAAGTAAGATTCTTATTTCATTTGCTGTATTGCATGTGTTTTCACTTACAATAAACTTCAAAACACTGGTTTTACATAATGCTCTGTGAATACAGGAGGATTTTCAGTTTGTAAAGTAAGACTGAGCCTTGATTCATTGGCTGCTATGCACGTGTTTACACTTACAATCAATACCAAAACATTGCTTTAACTAGTGCTATTCCAATGCACTGATTTTTTCAGTTGTGACAACTAAGTAAAATATTTGTTTCCTTGGCTTCTATGCATTTGTTTTCACTTAGACACAAAGGCAATCACTAGAGTTACCTAATACATTCTGATGGAGGATGTTCTCGAGTTTTAAAAACTAACAAATATCCTCATTTATTTGGCAGCTATGCACAGGTTTTGAGTTACAATCAACTTCAAAATCCTGGTTTAAACCTAATTTTTGGTGACTTCAGGACTTTCTTCACTTTTGTAAAGTGAAAAAGATACTTGTTTCCTTGGATGCTATGCACTTCTTTTCACTTACAACCAATGTCCAAACACAGCTTTTACTATGCCAATGCAGTAGTTTCTTCACTTCTGAAATCAAAGTAAGATTCTAATTTAATTTGTTGCTATGCACTTGTTTTCACCTACCATGAACTTCAAAACACTGGTTTACCTAAAACTCTGTGAATTCACTCGATTATTCAGTTTTGAAAATGAAGAAAGAATCTTGTTTCCTTGGCTGCTATGCACTAGTTTTCACTTGCAATCAATGACAAAACACCCTTTTTACCTAGTGCTATGCCAGTGCACTAATTTCTTCAGTTTTGAAAACAAAGCAAGATACTTGTCTCCTTGGTTTCAATGCACTTTTTTCACTTAGACTCAAAGGCAAACACAGGTTTTACCTAACACAGTCTGAATGAAGGCGATTCTGCAGGTATGAAAACTAAGCAAGATTCTCATTTCCTTGGAAGCTATGTACATGTTTTGAGTTACAATCAACTCAAAATCATGGTTTTAATAAAATATTCAAGGAATACAGAAAGTTATTTATTTTGTAATGTAAGTAAGATACTTGTTTCCTTGGCTGCTGTATTAGTCAGCCAAAGGGGTGCTAATGTGAAATACCAAAAACGGGTTGGTCTTTACAAAGGGTATTTATTTGGAGTAGAAGTCCGCAGATACCAGGCCATAAAGCGTTAAGTTTCTTCTCTCACCAATGTTCATTGCCACGTGTTAGAGCAAGACAGCTGCTGGCGTTTTCCAGGGTTCAGTCTTTTGGGGTTCCTCTCTTCCCGGAGCTGCGTTTCTCTCCAGGCTTAGCTCCTGTTTCCTCCACAAGGTCAGCTGTAGAAGATTAGGCGAATGGCTTGCTTCTCTTCCCCTGGGGCCTTCTTTCCAACATCAAAACTGCTTCTCAAAAGACTGGTTCAACTGTCCTTTGCCTTGCCTTTTATATTCAATTCCCCACCCACCTAGGGGTGGGGCTCAACGTCCTAATTCTAACCTAATCGTGCCCAGATTAACAGATCAGTTTACAAGCATGATTCAATTATATTTTTGGAATTCAGAATTACATCAAATTCCCCAACGGTTACATTCCACCCTCTGAATTCCAAAAATATATTACAATTCTCACAAAAACCTTAAATCAGTAACAATTCAAGTACAAAATCATATCAAAATCATTTTAAAGAAATATAGTTCATCTTGAGGCAAAGTCCCATCTGCTATATACCTTTGAAACTTACAAAACCATTTAACTGCTTCCAATACACAAATGGAAAGACAAAAGATAAATATTTTCAAAATCCTAAGAAGAAATTGGGATGTTAAACATGAGTTATGGATTCTCTACAGTTCAGTAAACCTGCAGGGCATTCTTTATTCTATTTCAAAATCTGAGAGTCATTCTTGATGGTTTCTTTTCCATGGGGCTACATGGGAACCCACCCTTTCCACAGGCTTGCCAAAAGGCCATTTTCTTGGTTCCACCCTCATCAAGCATCTGGGTGTCGACCAACCTCCAGACCTCACCCTACAAGAGTGTTGGGGTGATTGTCACACTTTACCCAATCTTTGGGTTAAAATCTTAGCCCCCCTAGTACAGTGAGGTGAAGATAAAATTCCCCCTAACCTTTGGCATACAGGCTCAACCCTCTCCGAGCAATGGGTTGACCACCTGGCCTTCCCTAATCCATGGGGGACAGGTACACCCCTCTCAGACCAATGGGGTGTTGAACTTAACAGCCCTAATCTTTGAGGAATGTGCTCCAACCTCCTTGCACCCTTAGGTGGCAAAACTCTTCCTGAGCATCGGGTGGGGACATCCACCCTCTTCAACTGCTGGGGAAAACTCACCCTCTCTGTATATATGGGTGGGGCTCCTCTCTTGGCCCAAGGAGATGTCTTAATCCCAGATCTCTGCTTCCACGGTTTTCTTCTTAAAGCTTTTTATCCCTCAGTCTCTTCTTTCCATGTCCTCTTTTGTCCAAGCTGACAGTGGTTTTGTTCATACAGCATTCTCAAAAACATTGTTGGTTTAGCATGCAAGAAGCAGGGGTCCAAGCCATCAGACAGTAAGACTTTCCACAAGTCTTTCTGAGATAACTGCATCTTCAATTCTGAGTTATTAGTTCCAAGTTTAGCTAAGTCTTCAAATAGGGCATTTTCATCTGGGAATTTGATTTCCAGAAACTTGGAAGTTCCAGAATTAGTTTCTGTTTTCTTTATGCCCAAAAGTTCAGTCCTTAGTGTATTTCTCTCGATTAGTATTTTGCTATAAGCTGCAAGGAGAAGCCAAGCCACATTCTCTGAGTTTACCCTGGAAAGTTCTTTAGCTAAATGCTCTGGTTCGCCATTTTTAAATTCTGTCTTCCATATAACACCAGGAGTTAATCTTGTTAAGTTCTTTGCAACTTTAAAACATGGATCGCCTTTCCTCCAGTTTCCAATAAAAGTTTCATCATTTACTTCTAAGGCATCATAGAAAGTCTCTTTAGCATCCATATTGCTATCATCAGTTTCTTCAAAGGGATCTTTGCCTTTTCCATCAAGCATTTCACAATTCCTCCAAAAAATACCCCTTACCCATTCATAAAACCGCTCCAACATTTTGGTAATTACCAAAGCACTTCCCCACTCCTCGTTACCAAATTCTGTATTAGTCAGCCAAAGGGGTGCTAATGTGAAATACCAAAAATGGGTTGGTCTTTACAAAGGGTATTTATTTGGGGTAGAAGTCCACAGATACCATGCCATAAAGCGTTAAGTTTCTTCTCTCACCAATGTTCATTGCCACGTGTTAGAGCAAGACAGCTGCTAGCGTTTGCCAGGGTTCAGGCTTCTGGGGTTCCTCTCTTCCTGGAGCTGCCTTTCTCTCCGGGATTAGCTCCTTTTCCTCCACAAGGTCAGCTATAGCCGTTTAGGTGAACGGCTTGTTTCTCTTCCCCTGGGGCCTTCTTTCCAACATCAAAACTGATACTCAAAAGACTGGTTCAACTGTCCTTTGCCTTGCCTTTTATATTCAATTCCCCACCCACCTAGGGGTGGGGCTCAATGCCCTAATCCTAACCTAATCATGCCCAGATTAACAGATCAGTTTACAAGCATGATTCAATTATATTTTTGGAATTCATAAATACATCAAATTCCCCAATGGTTACAGCTGCTATGCACTTGTTTTCACTTACAACCAATTTCTAAACACTGCTTTTACTATGCCAAAGCAGTAGTTTCTTCACTTTTGAAATCAAAGTAAGATTCTTGTTTCATTTGCTGCTCTGCACGTGTTTTCACTTATAATCAACTTCAAAACACTGGTTTTACCTAACGTTATGCAAGTGCAGTCAGTTCTTCAGTTTTGAAAATTAATAAAGAGACTTGTTTCATTGCCTGCTTTTCATGTGTTTTCACTTTCAATCAATGTTAAAACGTGGATTTTCCTAATGATTTGTGAATACAGGAGCTTCTTTAATTTTGCAAAGTAATTAAATTACTTGTTTCCCTTGCTGCTATGCACTTGTTTCCACTTACAATCAATGACAAAGCACTGTTATTGCTTACTGCTATGGCAAAGCACTTGTTTCTTCAGTTATGAAAACTAAGCAAAATTCTTCTTTCCTTGGCATCTGTGCACTTGTATACAGTTAGAATCAAAGGTAAACTCTGGTTTTCCCTAACACAGTTGGAATGTGGGAGATTCCCCCACTTTGAAAACTAAACAATATACTAATTTCATTGGCAGCTATGTAGTTGTTTTGAGTTACAATCAACTTCCTAATCCTGGTTTTAACCTAATGCTCTGTGAATGCAGGAGGCTTTTCACTTTTGTCAAGTAATTAAGATACTACTTTCCTTGGCTGCTGTGCACTTGTTTTCACTTACAACCAATATCAGAACACTGCTTTTACCTAATGCTATGCCAATGCAGTAGTTTCTTCACTTTTGAAATCTAAGTAAGATTCTTGTTTCATTTGCTGCTATGAACATGTTTTCACTTACAATCAACTTCAAAACAGTGGTTTAACCTAACACTCTGTGAATGAAGTAGGAACTTCAATTTTGAAAGTATGATAATTGTTTCTTTGGTGGTTATGCACTTGCTCTCACTCAGAATCAATGTCAAAACCCTGCTTTTGCCTAATGGCATGCCAAAGCAATGGTTTATTCAGTTTTGAAACAAGTAAGATTCTTGTTTCATTTGCTGCTATGAACGTTTTTTCACTTACAATCATCTTCAAAACACTGGTTTTGCCTAACATTCTGTGAATACAGATGGTTTTCAGTTTGAAAAGTAAGACTAAAACTTGTTTCTTGGGCTGATATGCACATGCTTTCAATTATAATCAAAGTGAAAACAATGGTTTTACTAACACTCTGAATGCAGGAGATTCTTCAGTTTTGAAATCTAAGAAATATATTCTTTTCATTGGACACTATGCACATGTTTTTACTTACAATCAACTTCAAAACCCTGGTTTTACCTAATGCTCTGTGAATGCCGTTGATTCATTAGTCTTGAAAACTGAAAAGGAAAATTGTTTCATTGGCTTCTATGCACATGTTTCCACTTATAATCAGTGTTGAATCTCAGTTTTACTTAATGCTCTGTGAACACAGGAGGTGCTTCATTTTTGTAAAGAAAGTAAGATGCTTCTTTTCTTGGCTGCTATGCAATTGTTTTCACTTACAATCCATGCCAAAACACTGTTTTTACCTAGTGCTATGCCAGTGCACCAATTTCTTTAGTTTTGAAAACTGAGCAAGATACATGTTTCCTTGGCTTTTATGCACTAGATTTCACTTAGAATAAAAGGCAAACAATAGTTTTACAAAAAAGAGTCTGAATGAAGGAGATTCTCCAGTTTTGAAAACTAACCAGATCCTCACTTCGTTGGCAGATATTCACTTGTTTTGAGTTACAAACTTCAAAATCCTGTTTTTTACCTAATACTCTGTGATTACAGGAGGTTCTTCACTTTTGTATAGTAAGTAAGATATGTGTTTCCTTGGCTGCTATGCACTTATTTTCACTTACAATCAATGTCAAACACTGCTTTTACCTAG
Organism: Tolypeutes matacus; assembly: GCA_026826555.1. NCBI lineage: Eukaryota > Metazoa > Chordata > Mammalia > Cingulata > Chlamyphoridae > Tolypeutes > Tolypeutes matacus. The sequence goes on from JAKSZT010054036.1 coordinate 204,615, forward strand.
TGCTGTGACAATGCACTAATTTCTTCAGTTTTGAAACTAAGCAAGATACTTTTCTTGGGTTCTATGCACTGTTTTCACTTAGAATCAAAGCAAACACTGGTTTTACCTAATAAAAATCTGAATGCAGGAGGTTCTGCAGTTTAGAAAACTAAGAAAGATGCTCATTTCATTAGCAATTATGCACTTGTTTTGAGTGACAATCAACTTCAAAATCCTGGTTTTAACCTTAGGCTCTCTAAAAACAGGAGGTTCTTCACTTCTGTAAAGTAAGAAAAATACTTTTTTCCTTTGCTGCTATGCACTTGTTTTTCACTTACAACCAATGTCAAAACACCACTTTTACCTAATGTTATGCCAATGCAGTAGTTTCTTCACTTTTGAAATCTAAGTAAGTTTCTTGTTTCATTTGCTACTATGCATGTGTTTTCACATACAATCAGCTTCAAAACACTGGTTTTACCTAACACACTTTGAATGCAGGAGGTACGTCAATTTTGAAAAGTAAGTAAGATACTTGTTTCCTTGGCAGCTAAGCACTTGCTTTCACTCAAAATCAATATCCAATCCCTGCTTTTACCTAATGCTATGTTAATGTAGAGGTTTCTTCAGTTTTGAAAACTAAGCAAGATACTTGTGTCCTTGGCTGCAATGCACTTGATTTCACTTACAATAATATTCCAAACACTGGTTTTACCTAACACACTCTGAATGCAGATGGTTCTTCAGGTTTGAAAACCAAGCAAGATACTCTTTGCATTTGCAGCTATGCACGTGTTTTGACTTACAATCAACTTCAAAACCCTGATTTACCTAAAACTCTCTGAATGCAGTTTTTCAGTTTTGAAAATGAGGAAATAATCAGGTTTCATTGGCTGCTCTGCACGTGTTTTAACTTGTAATCAATTTTAAAACACTGGTTTTACCCAATGCACTGTAAATTCAGGTGGTACTAAAGTTTTGAAATGCAAGTGAGATACTTGTTTCCTTAGCTGCTATGCTCTTGTTTTGACCTACAATCAATGTCAAAACACCATTTCTACCTAATGCTATGCCAATGCAGTAGTTTCTACACTTTTGAAATGTAAGTAGGATTTTTCTTTCATTTGCTGGTATGCACGTGTTTTCACTTACAATCAGTTTCAAAACACAGGTTTTACCTAACACTCTGTGAATACAGTAGGCTTTTTCAGTTTTGAAAAGTAAGACTGAAATTTGTTTAAGTGGCTGCTATGCATGTGTTTTCACTTATAATCAATGTCAGAACTCTGGTTTTACTTAATGCTCTGGGAATACAGGAGGTACTAAAGTTTTGAAATGCAACTGAAATACTTATTTACTTGGCTTGTGTCCACTTGATTTCACTTACCATCGATGTCAAAACACTGCTCTTACCTAGGGCTATACTAATGCACTAATTTCTTGGTATTGAACACTAAGAAAGATACTTATTTCCTTGGCTTTAATGCACTTGTTTTCATTAATATTGAAGGCAAACACTGGTTTTACCTAACACAGTCTGAATGCAGGAGGTGTGCAGTTTTCAAAACTAAACAATATTTTCATATCATTGGCAGCTATGCACTTGTTTTTATTTACAATCAACTTCAAAATCCTGGTTTTAACCTAATGCCTTGTGAATACAAGAGTTTCTTCAATTTTGTAAAGTAATATACTTGTTCCTTCACTGCTATGCACTTGCTTTCACTTTCAACTAATGTCAAAATACCACTTTAACCTAAACTTATGCCAATGCAGTAGGTACTTCACTTTTGAAATATAAATAATATTCTTATTTCATTTGCTGCTATGCACGTGTTTTCACTTACAATCCACTTCAAAGCACTGGTTTTATGTAACACTGTGAATGCGGGTGGTATTTCAATTTTGAAAGGTAAATAAGGTACTTGTTTCATTGGCTGCTCTGTACTTGCTTTCACTCACAATCAATGTCAAAACACTGCTTTTACCTAATGATATGCCCAATGTAGGGTGTCCTCATTTTTTGAACAGTAAGCAAGATACTTGTTTCCTTGGCTGCTATGCACTTGCTTTCACTCACAATGTCAAAACCCTGCTTTTTCCTGCTGATATGCCAATGCAGCGGTTTCTTCAGTTTGGAAATCTAAGTAGGATTCTTGTTTCATTTGTTTCTATGCACTTTTTAAATTTGGAATCAAAGGCAAACACTGGTTTTACATAAAACAGTCTGAATGCAGGAGGTTCTCCAGTTTTGAACACTAAGCAACATTCTCATTTCATTGGGAACTATGTACTTGATTTGAGTTACCATCAACTTCAAATTCCTGGTTTTAAGCAAATGCTCTGTGAATAGAGGAGTAACATACTTGTTTCCTTTGCTGCTATACTATTGTTTTCACTTACATCCAATGTCAAAACACCACTACTACCTAATTCTATGCAAAGGCAGTAGTTTCTTCACTGTTGACATCTAAGTAAGATTCTTGTTTCATTTGCTGCTATGAACGTGTTTTCACTTACAATCAGTTTCAAAACACAAGTTTTACCTAATGCTCTAGCAGTACAGTCGGTTTTTGAGGTTGAAAACTAAACTGAGTCTTGTTTCATTGGTTACTATGCACGTTTTCACTTATAATCAAAGTCAAAACACTGGTTTTATATAACACTGAGTGCAGGAATTTCTTCAGTTTTGAAAACTAAGCAATATACTTTTTCCATTGGAGACAATGCACATGTTTTTAACTTGCAATGAACTTCAAAACCCTGGTTTTATCTAATGCTCTGTGAATGCAGTTGATTCCTTTTTTTGAAAACTAAGATAGGAACTTTTACAGTGGCTGCTATCCACATGTTTCCACTTATAATCAATGTCAAAACTCCAGTTTTCTTAATGCTCTGTGAACACAGGAGGTGCTTCACTTTTGGAAAGTAAGTTAATTACTTGTTTCCTTGGCTGCAATTCACTTGTTTTCACTATCAACCAATGTCAAAACACCGCTTTGGCTATATCAATGCAGTAGTTTCTTCAATTTTGAAATATAAATAAGATTCTTGTTTCATTTGATACAATGCATGTGTTTTCATACACAATCAGCTACAAAACACTGTTTTTATCTAACACTCTGAATACAGTCAGTTCTTCAGTTCTGAAATCCAATTAAAAAACTTGTTCACTGGCTGCATTTCAGGTGTTTTCACTTATAATCAATGTCAAAACACCTTTTTTCCTAATGCTTTGAGAATACAGGAGGTTCTTGATTTTTTCAAAATAATTAAGGTACTTGTTTCCTTGGCTGCTATTCACTTGTTTTCACTAACAATCAGTGTTAAAACACTGCCATTGTCTAGTGCTATGAAAATGCACTACCTTCTTTGGTTTTAAAACTAAGCAACATTCTTGTTTCCTTGGCTTCTATGCACTTGCTTTCACATACAACTAATGTAAAAACAGTACTTTTATCTAATTCTATGCCAAGGCAGTAGTTTCTTCTCTTCTGAAATCTAAGTAAGATTGTTTCTTTTGCTGCTATGCATGTGTTTTCACTTACAATCAACTTCAAAACACTCATTTTACTTAACACTCTGTGAATGCAGAGGTACTTCCACTTTAAAAGATAAGTAAGATAATTGTTACTTTGGCTGCTATGCAGTTGTTTTCATGTACAATAAAATTCAAAGCACTAGTTTTACCTGACATACTCTGAATGCAGGTGGTTCTTCAGGTTTGACAACTAAGTAAGGTACTCTTTTCATTGAAAGCTATGCACGTGTTTTGACTTACAAGCAACTTTAAAACCCTGGTTTACCTAAAACGCTCTGAATGCATTCTGTTTTTCAGATTTGAAAATGTAGAAAGAATCTTGTTTCATTGGTTGCTGTGCACATGCTTTCACTTAAAATCAATGTTAAAACACTGGTTTTACCTAACACTCTGTGAAATCAGGTGGTACTAAAGTTTGGAAACAAGTGAGTTACTTGTTTCCTTGGCTTCTATGCCCTTGTTTTCACTTACAGTCAAGGTCAAAACACCACTTTTACCTAATGCTATGCCACTGCAGTAGTTTCTTTACTTTTGAAATCTAAATAAGATTCTTGTTTTCTTTGCTTCTATGCACGTGTTTTTACTTACAATAAACTTGAAAACCCTGGTTTTTACCTAATGATCTGTGAATACAGTAGGTTTTCAGTTTTGAAAAGTAAGACTGAGAATTGTTTCATCGGCTGCTATACACATGTTTTCTCTTATAATAAAAGTCAAAACACTGGTTTTACCTAACACTCTCTGAATGCAGGAGATTCTTCAATTTTGAAAACTAAGCAAGATACTCTTTTCATTGGAGACTATGCAAATGTTTTGAATTACAATTAACTTCAAAACCCTGGTTTTACCTAATGCTCTGTGAATTCAGTTGATTCTTCAGTTATGAAAACTAATGAAGAGCCTTCTTTCAATGGCTGCTATGCACATGTTTTCACTTATAATCAATGCCAGCACACCAGTTTTACTTAATGGTCTGTAAACGAAGTTGGTGCTTCATTTTTCTAAAGTGATAAGATAATTAGTTCCTCAGCTGGTGTTCACTTGTTTTCATATACAATGTCAAGTTCTGCTTTTACGTAGTGCTATTCCAATGTTCTAATTTCTTCAGTATTGCAAACTAAGCAAGATACTTGTTTCCCTGGCTTCTAAGCACTTGTTTTCACTTAGAACCAAAGGCAAACACTGGTTTTATCTAACAAAGTATGAATGAAGGATATTCTCCAGTTTTGAAAACTAAGCAAAATACT
>JAKSZT010054036.1:211553-232720 GCA_026826555.1 Tolypeutes matacus
TCATTTAATTGCCTGCTTTACACTTCTTTTCACTTGCAATCAATGTCTAGGCAGTTGTATTACATTAAGTTTCTGTGAATGCAGTCTTCTTCACTTGTGAAAAACAAGCAAGTCCTTATTTAATTGGGTGCTATGCACTTGTTTTCACATAGAATAAATATCAAAACACTGGTTCTACCTAAAGCTGTGTGAATGGAGATAGTTTTTCATTTGTGAAACCTAAGGAAGTTATTTCTTTAATTGGCTGGTACGCACTTGTTTTCACTTACATTCAATAGCAAAACACGTGTTTGACCTAATGCTCTGTGAATGAAGGAGGTTTTTCAGTTTTCAAAACTAAGCAAGTCACTTGTTTATTTGCCTGCTACACACTTGTTTTCACTTACAATCAATGTTAAAATACTAGCTTTAACTAATGAGCTCTCATTGCATGGGGTTCTTCAGTATTGAATACCAAGCAAGTAGTTTAAATTGCTGCTATCCACTAGCTTTCACTTACAACCAATATCAAAGCCCTGGTATAACATAACTCTCTGTGAATGAAGGAATTTCTTCAATTTTCAAAAATTAAGCAAGGTACTTGTTTATAGGATTCTATTCACTTCTTCTCACTTAAAATCAATTAAAAAAAAAACACTGGTTTTACCTGATGCTTTGTGAAAGTAAGTGGTTCTTCAGTTTTGAAAACTAAGGAAGTTACTCATTTAATTGCCTGCTTCACAATTCTTTTCACTTGCAATCAATGTCAAAGCAATGGTGATATATAAGATTCTGTGAATGCAGTCATTTCTTCCCTTGTGAAAACTAAGCAATTCCTTGTCTGATTGGCTGATATGCACTCGTTTTAATATACAATAAATATCAAAACATTGTTTTTGCTTAACAAACTGTGTATATAGGAGATTCTTCAGTTTTGAAAACAAAGCTGATTCCTTCTTTTCTGGCTGATATGGCACTTTTTTCACTTACATTCAATATCATACCACTGGTTTTACCTAATGCTCTGTGAATACTGTATGTTCTTCAGTTTTGAAACCTAAGTAAGTTCCTTGTTTATTTTGCAGCTATGCACTGGTTTCACTTACAATGTCAATATGCTGGTTTTACCTAATACTCTGAGAATGCAGTTGTTTCTTCAATTTATAAAAACTAAGCAAGTTACTATTTTATTGGGTGCTATGCACTTGTTTTCACTTACAATCAATGACAAAACCATGGTTTTACCCAACACTTTGGAATGCAGTAGATACTTCAGTTGGGAAAACTATGCAATTTACTTCTTTAAATGACAGCTATGCACGTTCTTTCACTTACACTCAATGGCAAATCAGTTGTTATATCTAACACTCTCTGAATGCAATAGTTTCTTCAGTTGTGAAAACTAAGCACATTACTTATTTAATTGGCTGCTATGCACATGTGATAAATTACAACCGATGTCAAACCCTGGTTTCATCTAATGTTCTGGGAATGCAGTAGTTTCTTCACTTGTAAAAGCTAAGTAAGTTATTTCTTTAATTGGTGGCTATGCACTTGTTATCACTTACCTTCAATAACAAAACCCTATTTGACCTGATACTCTGTGAATGAAGAGAGTTCTTCAGATTTTAAAACTAAGCAAGATGCTTGTTACTTGCTTGCTACACACTTGTTTTCACTTACATTCTATGTCAAAACCCTGGTTTTACCTAACACTCTGTGAATGATGAAGGTTCTTCAATTATCAAAAATTAAGCAAGGTATTTGTTTAATAGCATACTATTCACTTTTCACTTACAATCAATGAAAAAACACAGGTCTTACTTTTGTGAATGTAAGTGATTCTTCAGTTTTGAAAACTAAGCAAGTTACTAATTTAATTGTCTGCTGCACACATCTTTTCACTTACAATCAATATCAAGGCACTGGTTTTACCTAATGCTCTGTGCATGCAGTAGGTTATTCTGATTTGAGTTCAAGGCACGTTACTTGTGTTATTTGCTGATGTTTATTCTCAATTACAATAATTTCCTGCTTCACATTGCTTTTCACTTACAATCATTGTGAAAGCGGTGGTGATACCTAAGATTCTGTGAATGCAGTCAGTTCTTCACTGGTGAAAAACATGCAAGTCCTTGTTTAATTGGCTGCTATGTACTTGTTTTTACATACCATAAATATCAAACACAGATTTTGGCTAATGCTCTGTGAATGCAGAAGGTACATCAATTTTGAAATGTAAGTACGATACCTGATTGCTTGGCTGCTATGCACTTTCTTTCCTTAAAATCATTGTAAAAACACTGTTTTTACCTAATGCTATTCCAATGAAGTGGTTTCTTCAATTTTGAAAACTAGGCAAGTTACTTGTTTCCTTGGCTTCAATGCCCTTGATTTCACTTACAATAAAATTCAAATTACTCATTTTACCTAACACTCTGTGAATGCAGTTGGTTCTTGAGTTTTGAAAACCAATAAAGAAACTTGTTTAATCAGCTACATTGCACATATTTTCACTTATAATCAATGTCAAAACAATGTTTTTCCTAACATTTTGTGAATCCAGGAGGTTCTTCACTTTGTAAGGTAATGAGGTACTTATTTCCTTGGCTAATATGCACTTGCTTTCACTTAGAATCAATGGCAAATACTGGTTTTACCTAAGACAGTCTGAATGCAGGAGGGTCTCCAGTTTTTAAAACAAAGCCAGATATTGCATTTACAGCTATGTACATGTTTTGAGCTACAATCAACTTCAAAATCCTGGTTTAACCTTATGCTCTGTGAATACAGGAGGTTCTTCACTTTTGTAAAAAATGTAAAAGTATCTCTTCTTTCTTTGGCTGCTATTTACTTTTTTCACTTACAACCAAAGTCAATACACCGCTTTTACCTAATGCTATGTCAATGCAGTGGTTTGTTCAGTTTTGAAAACTAAGAAAGATCCTTGTTTCCTTAGCTGCAATGCACTTGATTTCACTTACATTAAAATTTCTTACACTCGTTTTACCAAACACACTCTGAATGTAGGTGGTTCTTCAGTTTTGACAACAAAGCAAGATACTTTTTATTTGCAACTATGCAAGTGCTTTGACTTACACTCAACTTAAAAACCCTGGTTTGCCTAAAACTCTATGAAAGCTGCCATTTTTTCAGTTTTGAAAATGTAGAAACAATCTTTTTTTCATTGGATGCTCTGCATGTGTTTCATTTGTAATCATTATTAAAGCACTAGTTTTACATAACACTCTGTGAATTCAGGAGATGTTAACGTTTTGAAATGCAAATGTGATACTTTTTTCCTTGGCAGCTATGCGCTGATTTAAACTTACAATCCATGTCAAATCACCATGTTACCTAAGGCAATGCAAATGCAGTAGTTTCTTCACTTTTGAAATCTAAGCAAAATTCTTGTTTCATTTGCTGCTATGCCCATGTTTTCACTTACAATCAACTTCAAAGCCCTGGTTTTACCTAATGCTCTGTGAGAACAGTTGATTCTTCAGTTTTGAAAACAAAGAAAGAAATTGGTTTCAGGGCTGCTATGCATGTGCTTCACTTATAATCAATGTAAAAAGTCTGGTTTAAAACCATGTTCTGTGAACACAGGTGGTTCTTCACATTTGTAAAGTAAGATACTTTTTCCCTTGTTTCCTTGTCTGCTATGAATATGTTTTCACTTACTCTGAATGCAGCTGTTTCTTCAGTTTTGAAAACTAAGCAATATACACTTTTCTTTGGAGACTATGCACATGTTTTGACTTAAAATCAACTTCAAAACCCTGGTTTTACCTAATGCTCTCTGAATGCAGATGATTCCTCAGTTTTCAAAACTAAGAGAGAAACTTGTTTCAGTGGCTTCTATGCATGAACTTTCCATTTCTAATCAATTTCAAATCTCCAGTTTTACTTAATGCTCTGTGAACACAGGAGGTGCTTCACATACGTAAATTAAGTAAGATACTTGTTTCCTTGACTAGTATGCACTTGAATTCACTTACAATCACTGTCAAGACTCTGCTTTTACCTAGTGCTATGCCAATGCACTAATTTCTTCAGTTGTGAAAACTAAGCAAGATACTTGTTTTCTTGGTTTCTATGCACTTGTTTTCACTAAGAATCAATGGCAAACATTAGTTTTACCTAACACAGTCTAAATGCAGTAGGTTCTCCAGTTTTGAAAACTAAGCAAGATCCTCATTTCATTGGCAACTATGCACTTGTTTTGAGTTACAATTAATTTTAAAATCCTGGCTTTAACTTAATGATCTGTGAATACAGGAGGTTATTCACTTTGGGAAAGTAAGTAAGATATTTGTTTCCTTGGCTGCTATGAAGTTCTTTTCACTTAAAACCAATGTCAAAACATGGCTTTTACTATGCCAATGCAGTTTCTTCTCTTTTAAAATCTAAGTAAGATTCTTGTTTCATTTGCTGCTATGCACGTGTGTTCACTTACAATCAACTTCAAAACAATGGTTTTACCTAACACTCTGTGAATATAAAAGAATTCAAATTTGAATGGTAAGTAAGATACTTGTTTCCTTGGCTGCTATGCACTTGTTTTTACTCACAATCATTGTAAAAACACTTCTTTTACCCAGTGCTATGCCAATGAAGTGGTTTCTTCAATTTTGAAAACTGTGTAAGATAATTGTTCCCTTGGCTCCAATGCACTTGTTTTCACTTAAAATAAAATTCAAAACCCTGGTTTTTCCTAATACACTCTGAATGTAGGCGATTCTTCAATTTTGACAACTAAGCCAGATACTCCTTTCATTGGTAGCTATTCATGTGTTTTGACTTGCAATCAACTTCAAAACCCTGGTTTTACATAATGCTCTGTGAACACAGTTGATTTTTTCATTTTGATAACTAAGAAAGAAACTTGTTTCAGTGGCTACTATGCAACTGTTTCCACTTATAATCAATATCAACACTCCAGTTTCACTCAATGCTCTGTGAACACAGGAGGTGCTTCACTTTTGAAAAGTATGTAAGATACCTTTTTCCATGCTTGCTATTTTCACTTACAATTAATGTCAAAGCACTGCTTTTACCTAGGGCTGTAAATGCACTAATTTCTTCAATTTTGGAAACTAAGCAAAATAATATTTCCATTGAAGACTATGCACATGGTTTGACTTACAATCAACTTCAAAACCTTGGTTTTCTCTAATGTTCTGTGAACACAGTTGATTCTTAAGTTTTGAAAACTAAGAAAGAAACTTGTTTCAGTGGCTGCTATGCATGTGTCTTCACATATAATCAATGACAAAACTCCAGTTTTATTTAATGCTCTATGAACACAGAAAGTTCTTTATTTTTGTAAAGTAAATAAGATACTTGTTTCCTTGCCTGCTATGCACTTGTTTTCACTTACACCCAATGTCAAAACACTGCTTATATCTAATGTTATGCCAGTGCCATAGTATCTTCACTTTTGAAATCTAAGTAAGATTCTTCTTTCATTAAATGCTATGCACACGTTTTCACTTACAATGAACTACAAAATCTGATTTTACTTAATACCTTGTGAATGCAGGAGGCACTTTAATATTGAAAGGAATGTAAGAACCTTGTTTCCTTGGCTGCTATGCATATATTTTCACTCACAATCAATGTTAAACCATGGCTTTTACCTAATGCCATGCAAATGCAGTGGTTTCTTCTGTTTTGGAAACTAAGCAAGATACTTGGTTCTTTTCCTGCTATGCATGTGTTTTCACCTAAATAAAATTCAAAACTCTGGTTTTACCTAACACACTCTGAATGCAGGCATTTCTTCTGTTTTGACAATTAAAAAAATACTTTTTTCACTGGCAGTTATGCACATGTTTTGACTTACACTCAACTTCAAACCCTGGTGTGCCTAAAACTATGTGAATGCAGACGGTTTTTCAGTTTTGAAAATGAAGAGTGTATATTGTTTCATTGGATGCTATGTATCTGTTTTCACTTATAATCAATGTTAAAACACTGGTTTTACGTAATGATCTGTGAATTCAGGAGATAAAAGTTATGAAACACAAGTGAGATAATTGTTTCCTGGGATTCTATGCACTTATTTTCTCTTACAATCCATGTCAAAACACCTCTTTACTTAATGCTATGCCAATGCAGTAGTTTCTTCACTTTTGAAATCTAAGTAAGATTCTTGTTTCATTTGCTGCTATGCACTTGTTTTCCCTGACAATCAGCTTCAAAACTCTGATTTTACCTAATGCTCAGTGATGCAGTCAATTCTTCAATTTTAATAACCAATAAAGAAACTTGTTGCATTGGCTACTTTGCATGTGTTTTCACTTATATTCAATGTCAATACATTGGTTTTCCTAACACTTTGTGGATGCAGAAAGTTCTTCACTTTTGTAAAGTAATTAAGTTACTGGTTTATTTGGCTGATTTGAACTTGTTTTCACTTACAATCAATGTCAAAACACTGCTATTTCATAGTGCTATACCAATGCACAATTTTTTCCCATTTTTTAAGATTAAGCAAATTCTTGCTTCCTTGGCTTCAATGCACTTGTTTCCACTTAGAATCAAAGGCAAACACTGGTTTAACCTAACACAGTCTGAATGCAGGAGTTTCTCCAGTTTTGAAAACTAAGCAACATACTCCTTTCATTGGCAACTATGTAGTTGTTTTGAGGTACAATCAATTTCAAAATCCTGGATTTAATGTAATGATCTGTGAATACAGGAGGTTCATTAGTTTTGTAAAGTAATTAAGGTACTTGTTTCCTTGGCTGAAATGCACTTGTTTTTACTTACACCCAATGTCAAAAAAAATGCTTTTACCTACAGCTATGCCAATTCGGCAGTTTCTTCACTTTTGAAATCTAAGTAGGTTTCCTGTTTCATTTGTTGTTATATATGTGTTTTCGCTCACAATCCACTTCAAAATCTCGTTTCTCCTAACACTCTGTGAATACAGAGGTAGTTCAATTTTGAATGGTAAGGAAGATAATTGTTTCTGTGGCTGCTATGCACTTGCTTTCACACACAATCAACTTAAAAACCTGGTTTACCTAAAACTCTGAGAATGATGTCAGTTTTTCAATTTTGAAAATGAAGAAAGAATCTTGTTTCATTGGCTGCTATGCAGGTGTTTTCTCTTAAAATCACACTCCAAACAATGGTTTTACTTCACACTCTCTTAATGCAGTATGTTCTTATGTTTTAAAAACAAAGCAAGATACTCTTTTCATTGGTGACTATGTACATGTTTGAATTACAAACATCTTCAAATGACTGCTTTTACCTAACTCTCTGTGAATACAGTCAGTTTTGAAAACCAATAAAGAAACTTGTTTCATTGGCTGCTTTGCATGTGTTTTCACTTATATCAATTTCATAACGCTGGTTTTCCAAATGATTTGTGAATACAGGAAGTTCATCACTTTTGTAAAGTAATTAAGTTATTGGTTTCTTTGGCTGCTCTGCACTTCTTTTCACTTACAAGCAATGTCAAAACACTGCTATTGCCTACTGCTATGCCAATGTAGTAATTTCTCCAGTTGTGAAAACTAAGCAGGATTCTTCTTTCCTTGGCATCTATGAACTTGTTTCACTTATAATCAAATGCAAACACTGGTTTTACCTAACACAGTCTGAATGCAAGTGGTTTTCCAATTTTGATAACGAAGCAAGATATTCGTTTTGTTGACATCTATATACTAGTTTTGAGTTACAATCAATTTCAACATCTTGGTTTTAACAGAATCCTCTGGGAATACAGGAGGTTCTTTAATTACTGTAAAGTAAGTAAGATTATTTTTCCTTGAGTGCTATGCACTTGTTTTCACTTACAACCAATAATAAAACTCTTCTTTTACCTAATGCTTTGCCAATGCAGCAGTTTCTTCACTTTGAAATCTAAATAATGTTCTTGTTTCATCTGCTGCTATGAACATGTTTTCATTTACAGTCAACTTCAAATCAATGGTTCACCTAACTCTGTGAATGGAAATACTTCAATTTTGAAAGCTAAATAAAATACTTGTTTCTTTGGCTTCTATGCACTTCCTTTCATTCATAATCCATGTCAAAAATCCTGCTTTTACCTAACACTATGCCAATGCAGTGGTTTCTTCAGTTTTGAAATCTTTGTAAGATTCTTGTTTCATTGCTGTATTGCATGTGTTTTCACTTACAATAAACTTCAAAACACTGGTTTTACCTAATGCTCTGTGATTACAAAAGGTTTTTCAGTTTGTAAAGTAAGACTGAGCCTTGATTCATTGGCTGCTATGCATGTGTTTACACTTACAATCAATACCAAAACACTGCTTTTATCTAGTGCTATTCCAATGCACTGATTTCTTCAGTTATGTAAACTAAGCAAGATATTTGTTTCCTTGGCTTCTATGCATTTATTTTCACTTAGACACAAAGACAATCACTAGTTTTACCTAATACATTCTAATGGAGGCGGTCCTCGAGTTTTAAAAACTAACCAATATTCTCATTTATTTGACAGCTATGCACTGGTTTGAGTTACAATCAACTTCAAAATCCTGGTTTAAACCTAATTCTTGGTGACTTCAGGAGGTTCTTCATTTTTCTAAAGTAAAAAATATAATTATTTCCTTGGATGCTATGCACTTCTTTTCACTTACAACCAATGTCCAAACAGCTTTTACTAAGCCAGTGCAGTAGTTTCTTCACTTCTGAAATCAAAGTAAAATTCTAGTTTCATTTGCTGCTATGCACTTGTTTTCACCTACCATCAACTTCAAAACACCGGTTTACCTAAGACTCTGTGAATTCACTCGATTATTCAGTTTTGAAAATGAAGAGAGAATCTTGTTTCCTTGGCTGCTATGCACTAGTTTTCACTTGCAATCAAAGACAAAACACACTTTTTACCTAGTGCTATGTCAGTGCACTAATTTCTTCAGTTTTGAAAATGAATCAAGATACTTGTTTCCTTGCTTTCAATGCACTTTTTTCACTTAGACTCAAAGGCAAACACAGGTTTTACCTAACACAGTCTGAATGAAGGTGGTTCTCCAGGTATGAAAACTAAGCAAGATTCTCATTTCCTTGGAAGCTATGTACTTGTTTTGGGTTACAATCAACTCAAAATCCTGGTTTTAACCAAATACTCAGGGAATACAGGAAGTTCTTTACTTTTGTAAAGTAAATAAGATACTTGTTTTCCTGGCTGTTATGCACGTTTTCACTTACAATGAACTTCAAAACACTAGTTTTACCTAATGCTCTGTGATGACAGTGGGTTTTCTGTTTGAAAAGTAAGACTGAGATTTGTGTCATTGGGTGCTATGCACATTTTTTCACTTATAATCAAAGAGAAAACACTGTTTTTATGTAACACTCTCTGAATGCAGGAGTTTCTTCAGTTTTGAAAACTAAGCAATATGCTCTTTTCATTGGAGACTATGCACATGTTTTGACTTACAATCAAATTCAAAAACCTGATTTTACCTAATTCTCTGTGAACACAATTGATTCTTTAGTTTTGAAAACTAAGAAAGAAACTTGTTTCAGTGGCTGCTATGAACATGTTTTCACTTATAATCAATGGCAAAACTCCAGTTTTACTTAATGCTCTGTGAACACAGGGGGTTCTTTTTTTGAAAAGTAGGTAAGATAATTGTTTCCTAGGCTTCTATGCACTTGTTTTCACTTGGACTCAAAGGCAAACACTTGTTTTACTTAGCACAATCTGAATGTAGGTGGTTCTCCACTTTTGAAAAATAACTAAGATCCTCATTTCATTGGCAGATGTGCACTTGTTTTGAGTTACAATCAAGTTCAAAATCCTTGTTTTTTCCTCATATTCTGTGAATAGAGGAGGTTCTTCAGTTTTGTACAGTAAGCAAGATACTTGTTTCCTTGGCTGCTATGCACTTGTTTTCACTTACAACCAATGTCTAGACATTGCTTTTACTATGCAAAAGCAGTAATTTCTTCACTTTTGAAATCAAAGTAAGACTCTTGTTTCATTTGCTGTTATGCACGTGTTTTCACCAACAATCAACTTCAAAACACTGGGTTTCCCTAAAGCTCTGTGTGTTCAAGGGGTACTTCAATTATGAAAAGCAAGTAAGATACTTGTTTCCTTGTCTGCTATGCACTAACTTTCACTCACAATCAATATCAAAACACTGATTTTACCTAATGCTATGCCAATGCGGTGGTTTCTTCAGTTTTTAAAAGTATACCAGATGCTTATTTCCTTGGCTGCAATGCACTTCTTTTCACTTAGAATCAATGGCAAACAATAGTTTTACCTAACAAAGTCTGAATGCAGGTGATTCTTCAGTTTTGACAACTAAGCAAGACACCCTTTCATTGGCAGCTATGCCAGTATTTTGACTTATGATAAACCTCAAAACCCTGGTCTACTTAAACCTCTGCGAATGCAGTCAGTTTTACAGTTTTGAAAATGAAGAAAGAATCCTGTTTCATTGGCTGCTCTGCATGTGTTTTCACTTATAATCAATATTAAAAGACTGGTTTTGACTAATGTTCTGAATTCAGGAGTTACTAAGGTTTTGAAATGCAAGTGCAATACTTGACTCCTTGGCTGCTATGCACTTGTTTTCACTTACAATCTGTGTCAAAGAACCCTTTACTTAAGGCTATGCCAATGCAGTAGTTACTTCACTTTTGAATTCAAAGTAAAATTCTTGTTTCCTTTGCTGCTCTGCACGTGTTTTCGCTTATAATCAACTTCAAAACACTGGTTTTACCTAAAGTTCTGCAAATGCAGTCAGTTCTTCAGTTTTGAAAATTAATAAAGAGACTTGTTTCATTGCCTACTTTTCACGTGTTTTCACTTACAATCAATGTGAAAATATGGATTTTCCTAATGATTTGTGAATACAGGAGTTTCCTTAATTTCACAAATTAATTGTCACTTGTTTCACTTGCTGCTATGCACTTGTTTTCATTTACAATCAATGATAAAGCACTGTTATTGCCTACTGCTATGGCAATGCACTAATTTCTTCAGTTGTGAAAACTAAGTAAGATTCTCCTTTCCTTGACATCTATGCACTTGTTTACACTTAGAATCAAAGGCAAACACTGGTTTTCCTTAACACAATTGGAATGCGGGAGATTCCCCCACCTTGAAAACTAAGCAAGATACTCATTTCATTGGCAGCTATGCAGTTGTTTTGAGTTACAACAGCTTCCTAATCCTGGTTTTAACTGAATGCTCTGTGAATATAGGAGGTTTTTCACTTTTGTCAAGTAATTAAGATACTATTTTCTTTGGCTGCTGTGCACTTTTTCTCACTTACAACCAATATCACAACACTGCTTTTACCTAATGCTATGGCAATGCAGTCGTTTCTTCTCTTTTGAAATCTAAGTAAGATTCTTGTTTCATTTGCTGCTATGAACATGTTTTCACTTACAATCAACTTCAAAACCCTGATTTAACCTAACACTCTGTGAATGCAGGAGGAACTTCTATTTTGAAAGTATGATACTTGTTTCCTTGGCGGTTGTGCACTTGCTCTCACTCGCAATCAATGTCAAAACACTGCTTTTGCCTAATGGCATGCCAATGCAATGGTTTCTTCAGTTTTGCAGTCAAAGTAAGATTCTTGTTTCATTTGCTGCTGTGAACGTGTTTTCACTTACCATCAACTTCAAAACACTGGTTTTGCCTAATGCTCTGTGAATACAGTAGGATTTTCAGTTTGAAAACTAAGACTGAAACTTGTTTCTTTGGCTGTTATGCACATGCTTTCAATTATAATCTAAGTGAAAACAATGGTTTTACTAACACTTTCTGAATGCAGGAGTTTCTTCAGTTTTGAAAACTAAGCAATATGCTCTTTTCATTGGAGACTATGCACACGTTTTTACTTACAATCAACTTCAAAACACTGGTTGTACCTAATGCTCTGTGAATGCAGTTGATTCATTAGTCTTGAAAACTAAAAAAATAACTGTTTCAGTGGCTTCTATGCACCTGTTTCCACTTATAATCAGTGTTGAATCTCAGTTTTAGTTAATGCTCTCTGAACACCGAGGTGCTTATTTTTGTAAAGAAAGTATGATGCTTGTTTTCTTGGCTGCTATGCAATTGTTTTCACTTACAGTCCATGTCAAAACACTGCTTTTACCTAATGCTATGCCAATGAACCAATTTCTTTAGTTTTGAAAACTGTGCAAGATACATGTTTCCTTGGCTTTTATGCACTAGATTTCATTTAGAATCAAAGACAAACAATAGCTTTACCTAAAACAGTCTGAATGAAGGAGGTTCTCCAGTTTTGAAAACTAACCCAATCCACACTTCATTGGCAAATATGCACTTGTTTTGAGTTACAAACTTCAAAATCCTGGTTTTTACCTAATGCTCTGTGATTACAGGAGGTTCTTCACTTTTGTATTGTAAGTAAGATACGTGTTTCCTTGGCTACTATGCACTTATTTTCACTTACAATCAATGTCAAACACTGCTTTTACCTAGTGCTGTGACAAGGCACTAATTTCTTCAATTTTGAAACTAAGCAAGATATTGTTTTCTTGGGTTCTATGTAATTGTTTTCACTTAGAATCAAAGCAAACACTGGTTTTACCTAATAAAAATCTGAATGCAGGAGGTTCTGCAGTTTTGAAAGCTAAGAAAGATACTCATTTCATTGGCAGCTATGCACTTGTTTTGAGTTACAATCAACTTCAAAATCCTAGTTTTAACCTTAGTCTCTCTAAAAACAGGAGGTTCTTCACTTCAGTAAAGTAAGAAAAATAATTTTTTTCCTTTGCTGCTATGCACTTGTTTTCACTTACAACCAATGTCAAAACACTGCTTTTGCCCAATGTTATATCAATGCAGTTCTCACTTCACTTTTGAAATCTAAGTAAGCTTCTTGCTTCATCTGCCGCTATGCACATAATTTCACTTACAATCAACTTCAAAACACTGGTTTTACATAACTGTCTGTGAATACAGGAGGTAGTTCAATTTTGAAAGGTAAATAAGATACTTGTTCCTTGGCTGCTCTGCATGTACTTTCACTCACAATGTCAAAACCCTGCTTTTACCTAATGCTATGCCAATGCAGTACTTTCTTCACTTTTGAAATCTAAGTAAGATTCTTGTTACATTTGCTGCTATGCATGTATTTTCACTTACAATCAACCTCAAAACACTGGTTTTACCTAACAGTCTGTGAATACAGTAAGATTTTCAGTTTTGAAAAGTAAGACTGAGACTTGTTTCATTGGCTGCTATGCACGTGTTCTCACTTATAAACAAATTCAAAACTTTGAACCTCTTTGAATGCAGGAAGTTCTGCAGCTTTGAAAACTATGCAAGGTTCTCTTTTCATTTCAAACTATGCACATGTTTTGACTTACAATCATCTTCAAAACACTGGTTTTCCTTAATGCTCTGTGAAGGCAGTTGATTCTTCAGCTCTGAAAACTAAGAAACTTGTTTCAGTGGCTGCTATTCACGTGTTCACACTTATAATCAATGTCAAAACTAGAGTTTCACTTAATTCTTTGAACACAGAACGTTCTTCACTTTTGTAAAGTAAGAAAGATACTTGTTTCTTTGTTGGCTTTGCCATTGTTTTCACTTACAATCAATGTGAAATCTTGCTTTTACTTGTGCTATGCCAATGCACTAATTTATTCAATTTTGAAAACTAAGCAACATACTTGTTTCCTTGGTTTCTATGCACTTGTTTTCACTTAGAATCAAAGAAAAACAATGGTTTTACCAAAAACAATCTGAATCAGGAGGGTCTCCAGGCTTGAAAACTAAGCAAGATTCTCAATTCATTGTCAGCTATACACTTGTTATGAGTTAAAATCAATTTTAAAATCCTGGTTAATTAAAACTCTATGGATGCAGTTGCTTTTTTAGTATTGAAAATGGAGAAAGAATCTTGTTTCATTGGCTGTGATGCAAATGTTTTCACTTATAATCGAATGTTATAACACTGGTTTTTACCTAACACACTGAATTCAGGAAATGCTAAAGTTTTTAAACACAAGTGAGTTACTTGTTTCCTTGGATGCTATGCATTGTTTTCATTTACAATCCATATCAAAACACCCATTAACCTAATGCTATTCCAATGCACTAATTTCTTCCCTTTTGAAAACTTACAATCCATGTCAAAACACCCCTTTACCTAAAGCTATGTTAATGCACTAATTTCTTCAGTTTTGAAAACTAAACAAGATACTTGTTTGCGTGGCTTCTATGCACTTGTTTTCACTTTGAATCAAGGGCAAACACAGGATTTGCCTAACACAGTCTGAAGACAGGAGCTTCTCCAGTTTTGAGAGCTAAACAATATACTCCTCTCTTTCATTGGCAGCTATGCACTTGTTTTAAATTACAATCAACTCAATTCCTGGTTTTAACCTAATGCTCTATGAATACAGGATGTTCTTCACTTTTTTAAAGTAAGTAAGATACTTGTTTCCTTGGCCACTTTGCACTGGTTTTCACTTACAACCAATGTCAAAACACCACTTTTACCTAATGCTGTGCCAATGCAGTAGTTTCTTCACTTTTGAAATCTAAGTAAGTTTCTTGTTTCATTTGCTACTATGCACGTGTTTTCACTTACAATCAACTTCAAAACACTGGTTTTACCTAACACTCTTTGAATGCAGGAGGTACTTCAATTTTGAAAAGTAAGTAAGGTACTTGTTTCCTTGGCAGCTTTGCATTTGCTTTCACTCAAATCAATGTCAAATCCCTGCTTTTACCTAATGCTATGCTAATGCAGAGTTTTCTTCAGTTTTGAAAACTAAGCAAGATACTTGTGTCCTTGGCTGCAATGCACTTACTTGATTTCACTTACAATAATATTCCAAACACTGGTTTTACCTAACACACTCTGAATGCAGATGGTTCTTCAAGTTTGACAACTAAGCAAGATACTCTTTGAATTCGCAGCTATGCACGTGTTTTGACTTACAATCAACTTCAAAACCCTGATTTACCTAAAACTCTCTGAATGCAGTTCTTCAGTTTTGAAAATGAGGAAATAATCTGGTTTCATTGGCTGCTCTGCACGTGTTTTAACTTGTAATCAATTTTAAAACACTGGTTTTACCTAATGCACTGTAAATTCAGGTGATACTAAAGTTTTGAAATGCAAGTGAGATACTTGGTTCCTTAGCTGCTATGCTCTTGTTTTGACCTACAATCAATGTCAAAACACCGTTTTTACCTAATGCTATGCCAATGCAGTAGTTTCTACACTTTTGAAATGTAAGTAGGATTCTTCTTTCATTTGCTGCTATGCATGAGTTTTCACTTACACTCAAGTTCAAAACACTGGTTTTACCTAACACTCTGTGAATACAGTAGGCTTTTTCAGTTTTGAAAAGTAAGACTGAAACTTACAATCAATGTCAGAACTCCAGTTTTACTTAATGCTCTGGGAACACAGGAGGTACTAAAGTTTTGAAATGCAACTGAAATACTTATTTACTTAGTTTGTATGCAGTTGCTTTCACTCACAATCAATGTCAAAACACTGCTTTTACCTAATGATATGCCCAATGTAGGGTTCTCCTCATTTTTTGAAAAGTAAGCAAGATACTTGTTTCCTTGACTGCTACACACTTGCTTTCACTCACAATGTCAAAACCCTGCTTTTACCTACTTCTATGCCAATTCAGTGGTTTCTTCAGTTTTGAAATCTAAGTAAGATTCTTGTTTCATTCATTTGTATGCACTTTTTTAATGTGGAATCAAAGGCAAACACTGGTTTTACCTAAAACAGTCTGAATGCAGGAGGTTCTCCAGTTTTGAACACTAAGCAAGATTCTCATTTCATTGGGAACTATGTACTTGATTTGAGTTACCATCATCTTCAAATTCCTGGTTTTAAGCAAATGCTCTGTGAATATAGGAGTAACATACTTGTTTCCTTTGCTGCTATACCATTGTTTTCACTTACATCCAATGTCAAAACACCACTACTACCTAATTCTATGCAAAGGCTATAATTTCTTCACTGTTGACATTTAAGTAAGATTCTTGTTTCATTTGCTGCTATGAACGTGTTTTCACTTACAATCAATTTCAAAACACAGGGTTTACCTAATGCTCTGTCAGTACAGTAGGTTTTTGAGGTTGAAAAGTAAACTGAGACTTGTTTCATTGGCTTCTATGCACATGTTTTCACTTATAATGAGAGACAAAACACTGGTTTTATCTAATACTCTTTGAGTGCAGGAGTTTCTTCAGTTTTGAAAACTAAGCAATATACTCTTTCCATTGGAGACAATGCACATGTTTTTGACTTGCAATCAACTCCAAAACCCTGGTTTTACCTAATGCTCTGTGAACACAGTTGATTCTTTTTTTTTTTTTTTAAACTAAGATAGAAACTTTTTTAGTGGCTGCTATTCACATGTTTCCACTTGTAATCAATGTCAAACCTCCAGGTTTACTTAATTCTCTGTGAACACAGGAGGTGCTTCACTTTTGGAAAGTAAGTTAGATACTTGTTTCCTTGGCTGCAATTCACTTGTTTTCACTAACAACCAATGTCAAAACACCGCTTTTGCTATGTCAATGCAGTAGTTTCTTCACTTTTGAAATCTAAATAAGTTTCTTGTTTCATTTCATACAATGCATGTGTTTTCATATACAATCAGCTACAGAACACTGGTTTTATCTAACACTCTGTGAATACAGTCAGTTCAGTTCTTCAGCTCTGAAATCTAATTAAATAACTTGTTCACTGGCTGCATTTCCGGTGTTTTCACTTTTAATCAATGTCAAAATACTTTTTTTCCTAATGCTTTGAGAATACAGGAGGTTCTTGACTTTTACAAAATAATTAAGGTACTTGTTTCCTTGGCTGATATTCACTTGTTTTCACTAACAATCAGTGTCAAACTGCTGCCATTGCCTAGTCCTATGAAAATGCACTAACTTCTTCAGTTTTAAAACTAAGCAACATTCTTGTTTCCTTGGCTTTTATGCACTTATTTTCACATGCAACTAATGTAAAAACAGTGCTTTTATCTAATACTATGCCAAGGCAGTAGCTTCTTCTCTTCTGAAATCTAAGTAAGATTCTTGTTTCTTTTGCTGCTATGCACGTGTTTTCACTTAAAATCAACTCCAAAACACTCATTTTACTTAACACTCTGTGAATGCAGAGGTACTTCCTCTTTGAAAGGTAGGTAAGATAATTGTTACCTTGGCTGCTATGCAGTTGTTTTCATGTACAATAAAGTTCAAAGCACTAGTTTTACCTGACATAGTCTGAATGCAGGTGGTTCTTCAGGTTTGACAACTAAGTAAGACACTCTTTTCATTGAAAGCTATGCACGTTTTGACTTACAAGCAACTTTAAAAGCACGGTTTACCTAAACCGCTCTGAATGCATTCTGTTTTTCAGATTTGAAAATGTAGAAAGAATCTTGTTTCATTGGTTGCTCTGCACATGCTTTCACTTAAAATCAATGTTAAAACACTGGTTTTACCTAACGCTCTGTGAAATCAGGTGGTACTAAAGTTTGGAACTCAAAAGAGGTACTTGTTTCCTTGGCTTCTATGCCCTTGTTTTCACTTAGAATCAATGTCAAAACACCACTTTTACCTAATGTTATGCCAGTGCAGTAGTTTCTTCACTTTTGAAATCTAAGATTCCTGTTTTCTTTGCTGCTATGCACGTGTTTTTACTTACAATCAACTTGAAAACACTAGTTTTTACCTAATGTTCTGTGAATACAGTAGGTTTTCAGTTTTGAAAAGTAAGACTGAGAATTGTTTCATTGGCTCCTATGCACATGTTTTCTCTTACAATAAAAGTCAAAACACTGGTTTTACCTAGCACTCTCTGAATGCAGGAGATTCTTCAATTTTGAAAACTAAGCAAGATACTCTTTTCATTGGAGACTATGCAAATGTTTTGACTTACAATTAACTTCAAAACCCTGGTTTTACCTAATGCTCTGTGAATTCAGCTGGTTCTTCAGTTATGAAAACTAATGAAGAGCCTTGTTTCAGTGGCTGCTATGCACGTATTTTCACTTATAATCAATGTCAGCACACCAGTTTTACTTAATGGTCCATGAACAAAAGAGGTGCTTCATTTTTGTAAAGTGATAAGATACTTTGTTCCTCAGCTGGCGTTCACTGGTTTTCACAAAAAATGTCAAGCACTGCTTTTATGTAGTGCTATGCCAAAGCACTAATTTCTTCAGTATTGCAAACTAAGAAACATAATTGTTTCCTTGGCTTCTAAACACTTGTTTCACTTAGAATCAAAGGCAAACACTGGTTTTACCTAACAAAGTATGAATGAAGGATATTCTCCAGTTTTGAAAACTGAACAATATATTCATTGCATTGGCAACTATGTACTTGTGAGTTAAATTAACTTCAAAATCCTGGTTTTAATCTAATTATTTCTGAATACCAGATGTTCTTTTGTAAAGTTCATAAGATACTCCTTTCATGGCTGCTAGATATGCACTTTTTTCACTTCCATCCAAAGTCAAAACGCTGCTTTTAAATAATGCTATGCCAATGCAGTAGGTACTTTCTTTTTGTAATCTAAGTAATGTTCTTGTTTCATTTGCTGCTATGCACATGTTTTCACTTACAATCAACTTCAAAACACTTGTTTTACCTAAAGGTCTGTGAATGCAGAAGGTACTTCAATCTTGAAAGATGCAGAAGATACTTGTTTCCTCCATGGCTATGGAATTGCTTTCAATCACAATCAATGTCAAAACACTGCATTTACCAAATGTTATGCCAATGTAGTGGTTTGTTCAGTTTTGAAAACTAAACAAGATACTTGTTTGCTTTTATGCAATGCACTTGTTTTCACTTACAATAAAATTCAAAACCCTGGTTTTACCTAGCACACTCTGAATGCAGGTGTTTCTTCAGTTTTGACAATTAAACATGATACTAATTTCATTGGCAGTTTGCATTTGTTTTGAGTTACAATGAACTTCAAAATCCTGGTTTTAACTTAAAGATCTGCTAATACAGGAAGTACTACACTTTTGTAAAGAAAGAAAGTTACTTGTTTCTAGGGCTGCTATGCACTTTGTTTTTATTGACAATCAATGTCTAAACACCAGTTTTACCTAATGTGATGCCAGTGCAGAAGTTTCTTCACTTTTGAAATGTAGGTAAGATTTGTGTTTCATTTGCTGCTATGCATATGTTTTCACTTACAATCAACTTCAAAACACTGGTTTTACCTAACACTCTGAATGCAGGAGGTAATTTAATTTTGGAAGATAAGTAAGATACTTGTTTCTTTGGCTGCTATGCACTTGCTTTCACTCACAATCAATGCCAAAACACTGCCTTTATCTAATGCTATATCAATGCATTGATTTCTTCAGTTTTCAAAATTATGTAAGATACCCATTTCAATGGCAACTATCAACTTTTTTGAGTTACAATCAACTTCAAAACCTGAAGTTCTGTGAACACAGGAGGTTCTTCACTTTTGTAAAGTAAGAAAGATACTTTTTTCCTTGGCTGCTATGCACTTGTTTTCACTTATAACCAATGTCAAAACACTGCTTTTGACTAGTGCTAGGCCAATGCAGTAGTTTCATCAATTTTGAAATCTAAGTAAGATTTTTGCTTCATTTGCTGCTATGCACATGTTTTCACTTACAATCAACTTCAAACCACTGGTTTCACCTAATGCTCTGTTAATGCATGTGATCTTTCAATTTTGAAAGGTAAGTGAGATATTGTTTCCTTGGCTGCAATGCAAATCCTTTCACTCACAATCAATGTAAAAAGCCTGCTTTTACCTCATGGTATTCCAATGCAGTGGTTTCTTCAGTTTTGAAATCTACATAAGATTTTTGTTTCATTTGCTGCTATGAACATGTTTTCACTTACAATTGACTTCAAAACACTGGTTTTTTCTAATGCTCTGTGAATACATTAGGTTTTTCAGTTTGAAAAGCAAGACTGAGGCTTCCTTCATTGGCTGTTATGCACATGTTTTCATGTATAAACAAATTCAAAACACTGGTTTTAGCTAACACTCTCTGAATGTAGAAGTTTCTTCAGATTTGAAAACTAAGCAATACACTCTATCATTTGAGATTGTGCACATGTTTTGACTTGCAATCAACTTCAAAACCCTGGTTTAAATAATGCTCTGTGAATGCAGTTGAATCTTTACTTTTGAAAACTAAGAAAGAATCTTGTATCTGGGGCTTCTTTGCATGTGTTTGCACTTATAATCAATGCCAAAGTCCTGATTTATTTAATGCTCTGTGAACAAAGGAGGTGCTTCACTTTTGATAAGTAAGTAAAATACTTGTTTCTTTCACTGCTATGCACTTGTTTTCACTTACAATCAATGAGAAAACAGCGGTTAACATAATGCTCTTGGAATGCAATAATTTCTTCAATTGGGGAAATTAAGCAATTTACTTTTTAAATGAATGCTACACACTTGTTTCCACTAGCAGTCAATGGAAAATCAATTGTGATACCTAATGCTGTGAATGCAGTTGTTTCCTAAGTTGAGAAAACTAAGCTCATTAATTCTAAAATTGGCTGTTATGCACTTGTTTTAACTTACAAGCAATGTCAAATTCATGGTTTTACCTAAAATTCTGGGAATGCAGACGTTTCTTCATTTGTTAAAACTAAGGAATTATTTCTTTAATTGGCTGCTATGCACTTGTTTTCACTTACATTCAACATCAAAACTCTTGTTTGACCTAATGCTCTGTGAAATAAGGAGGTTCTTCAGTTTTGAAATCTATGCAAGTTGCTTGTGTAATTGCTTGCTTCACAACTGTTTTCACTTACAATCAATATCAAATCAGTGGTTTTGCCTAAAACCTCATGAGCACATGAGGATCTTCAGGTTTGAATTCCAAGCAAGAAATTAATTTGCTGCAATGCACTTGTTTTCACTTACAACCAATGTCAAAACCCTGGTTTTACCTAACACTCTGTGAATGAAGGAAGTTCTTCAATTTTAAAAATTAAACAAGGTACTTCTTTAATAGCATACTGTTCACTTCTACCTTAAAAATCAATGAAAAACAATGGTTTTACCTAAAGTTTTTGTGAATGTAAGTGGTTCTTCAGTTTATAAAATTATGGAATTTACTCATTTAATTGCCTGCTGCACAGTTATTTTCACTTACAATCCATGTAAAAGCACTGGATTTACCTAATGCTCTGTGAATGCAGTAGGTTA
>JAKSZT010054036.1:238044-249970 GCA_026826555.1 Tolypeutes matacus
TTGCACTTCTCACAATCCATGAAAAAACATTAGTTTTACCTAATGCTCTGTGAATGCAGTAGGTTATTCTGTTTTGAATTCTAAGCAAGTTATTTGTGTGATTTCCTGCTATTTATTCAAACTTACATTCAATGCCAAACAAGTGGTTTTACCTAATGCTCTATGAATGCATGAGGTCTTTCAGATTTGAAAACTAAACAAGGTACTTGTATAATTGGCTGTTACACACTTGGTTTCACTTACAATCAATATCAAAATGTTGGTTTATCTTACTAATTGTGAATGAAATAGATTCATCAATTGTGAAAACTAAGCAAGTTTCTCATTTAATTGCCTGCTTCACACTTCTTTTCATTTGCAACCAATGTCAAAGCAGTAGTGATACATAAGTTTCTCTGAATCTAGTTGTTTCTTCACTTGTGAAAACCAAGCAAGTCCTTCTTTATTTCTCTGCAATGCACTTGTTTTCACATACAACAAAATATCAAAATATGGGTTTTACCTTACGCTCTGTGAATATAGTAGGGTTTTCAGGTTTGAAAACTAAGCAAATTTCTTCTTTATTTGGCTGCTATGGCAATTGTTTTCATTTACAATGAGTGACAAAAGCCTGATTTTAACTAATGCTCTGTGAATGCACTGTGTTCTTCAATTTAAAAAACTAAGCAAGTTACTTGTTTAATTGGCTGTTATGCACTTGTTTTCACATGAAATGCCAGTATGCTGGTTTTAACTAATACACTGAGTAAGGAATTGTTTCTTCAAGTTGTGAAAAATAAGGAAGTTACTTTTTCACTGGATGCTATGCATGTGTTTTCACTTACAATCAATGACAAAACAATGGTTTGCCTAATGCTCTTGGCATG
Source organism: Tolypeutes matacus (assembly GCA_026826555.1). Lineage (NCBI taxonomy): Eukaryota > Metazoa > Chordata > Mammalia > Cingulata > Chlamyphoridae > Tolypeutes > Tolypeutes matacus. The sequence continues at coordinate 238,911 of JAKSZT010054036.1, forward strand.
CAGTAATTTCTTCAGTTGGGAAACCTAAGTGATTTTACTTTTTAAATGAATGCTACATACTTGTTTCCACTTACTGTTAACAGCAAATCAGTTGTGAAACTTAACAATCTGTGAATGCAGGAGTTTCTTCAGTTGTGAAAACTAAGCACAGTACTTGTGTAATTGGCAGCTATGCTCTTGTTTTAACTTACAACCAATGTCAAAACCATGGTTTTACTTAACATTCTAGGAATGCAGACATTTCTTCTCTTGTGAAAAGTAAGTAAGTTATTTCTTTAATAGGCTGCTACAAACTTGTTTTCACTTATATTCAGCATTAAAACACATGGTAGACCAAATGCTCTGTGAAAGAAGGAGGTTCTTCAGTTTTGAAAACTATGCAAGTTGCTTGTTTAATTGCCTGCTACAAACTAGTTTTCACTTACAATAAATGCCAAATCACTGATTTTGCCTAATGCTCTGTGAATGCATGAATTTCTTCAGTTTCAAATTCCAAGCAAGTAATTTAATTTGTTGTTGTGCACTTGTTTTCACTTACAACCAATGTCAAAACCCTGGTTTTACATAAGATGATGTGAATAAAGGAGGTCCTACAATTTTCAAAATTAAAAAGGTACTTTTTAAATAGAATACTATTGACTTATTCTCACTTGCAATCAATGAAAAGCACTGATTTTAACTTTGTGAATATAAGTGGATCTTCAGTTTTGAAAATTAAGCAAGTTAGTAATTTAATTGCCTGCTACACACTTCTTTTAACTTACAATCAATGTCAAAATGGAGGTTTTATCTAATGCTTGTGAATGCAAGACTTTCTTCAGTTGTGAAAACTAGGCACATTACTTCCTCAAATAGCTGTTTTGCACTTGATCTCACAATAAATGAAAAAACACTGGTTTTACCTGATGCATTGTGAATGTAAGTGGTTTTTCAGTTTGGAAAATTATGCATATTACTCATTTAATTGCCTGCTGCACAATTCTTTCACTTACAATCAATGTCAAAAACTGGGTTTCCCTAATGCTTTGTGGATGCAGTAGGTTATTCTATTTTGAATTCTATGCAAGTTATTAGTGTAATTTACTGATATTTATTCTCACTTACAATCAGTGCCAAAACAATAGTTTTACCCAATGCTCTGTGAATGCAGGAGGTCCTTCAGTTTTCAAAACTGAGCAAGTTACTTATATAATTGTCTCTTACATATTTCTTTTTACTTATATCAATGTCAAAATGCAGGTTTTACCTAATACTTGTGAATGCAGTATTTCCTTCAGTTGTGAAAATTAAGCAAGTTATTTTTCATTTGGTGTTATCCATTTGTTTTAACTTACAACCAATGTCATAACCCTGGTTTTGCCTAATTTTTTGTGATTGAAGGAGGTTCTTCAATTTTCAAAACTTAAGCATGGTACATGTTTAATAGGACACTATTCACTTCTTCTCACTTACAATCAGTGAAAAAACACTGGTTTTACTTTCATGCTTTTTGAGTGTATGTGGATCTTCAGTTTTGAAGACCAAGGAAGGTACTCATATAATTGCCTGCTGCACAGTGCTTTTCACTTAACATCAATGTCAAAGCAGTGGTGATACATAAGATTCTGTGAATGCTGCCATTACTTTGCTTGTGAAAACCAAGCAAGTCCTTTATTTGGCTCCTCTGCACTTGTTTTCACATAAAATAAGTATGGAAACACTTACCTAACACTCTGTGAATGTAGGAGGTTATTCAGATTTCAAAACTAAGCAAATTACTTCTTTATTTTTCTGCTATGGCTCTTATTTTCTCTTACAATCAAGTCAAAACTTTGGTTTTCCCTAATTCTATGTGACTGCAGTACATTCTTCAGTTTTGTAAACTAAGCAAATTACTTTTTTAATTGGCTGCACTGCACTAGTTTTCACTTACAAGGTCAATGTGCTGGTTTAACCTAATTCACAGAGGATGCAGTTGTTCTTCAAGTTGTGAAAACTAAGCAAGTTACTTTTTCATTTGGTGCTGTGCACTTGTTTTCACTTACAGCCAATGTCAAAAGCCTGGTTTTACCTCAGACTCTAGGAATGACGGAGGTTCTTCAGTTTTCAAAAATTAAGCAAGGTACTTGTTTATTACAATACTATTCACTTGTTTTCACTTCGAATCAACGTCAAAATGGTGGTCTCTACCTAACCATCAGTAAATGCAGGGGTTTCATTGATTGTGAAAACTTGACACATTACTTCTTTAATTGGCTGCTTTGCACTTCTCACAATCCATGAAAAAACATTAGTTTTACCTAATGCTTTGTGAATGTAACTGGTCCTTCAGTTTTGAAAACTAAGCCATTTACTCATTTAATTGCCAGCTTCACACTTCTTTTCACTTACAATCAATGTGAAAGCAGTGGTGGTACATAAGATTCTGTTAGTTCAGTCATTTCTTCACTTGTGAAAACCAAGCAAGTCCTTGTTTAATTGACTGTTATTCACTTATTTTCATATACAATAAATATCAAAACATTCCTTTTACCTAATGCTATGTGATACTAGGAGTTTCTTCATTTGTGAAATCTAAGGAATTTATTTCTTTGATTGGCTGCTAGGCACTTGTTTTCATTTACATTCAATACCAAAACAATTGTTTGACCTAATGTTCTGTGAATACAGGATGTTCTTCAGTTTTTAAAAATAAGCAAGTTGCTTGTTTAATTGTCTGCTACCCACTTGTTTTCACTTATGTTGTCAAAATACTGGTTTTCCTAATACTTGTGAATGTAGTATTTTCCTCAGTTGTGAAAACTAAGCAAGTTACCTTTTCATTTGGTGCAATGCCCTTGTTTTCACTTACAATCAATGTCAAAACTCTGGTTTTACCTAAAACTCTGTGAATGAAGGTGGTTCTTCAGTTTTCAAAAATTAATCAAGGTACTTGTTAATAGGATAGTAATCACTTCTCCTCACTTATAATCAATGACAAAACACTGGTTTTAACTAATACTTTGTAAATGTAAGTGGTTTTTCAAATTTTGAAAAGTAAGCAAGTTACTCATATAATCACCTGTCTCATACTTTTTTTCACTTAAAGTTGATGTAAAGACTGTGGTGATATATAAGATTCTGTGATTGCAGTCATTTTTTCACTTGTGAAAACAAACAAGTGCTTGTTTAATTGGCTGCTATGCACTCGTTTTCACATACAATAAATATCAAAACACTGATTTTACCTAACGTTATGTGAATCCAGTATGTTCTTCAGTTTTGAAAACTAAGCAAGTTACATGTTTAATTGGCTGCTATGCACTTGTTTTCACTTACAATGTCAATATGCTGGATTTACTTAACACACTGGGAATGCATTTGTTTCTTCAAATTGTGAAAAGTAAGCAAGTTCTCTTTTCACTGGGTGCTATGTTCTTGTTTTCACTAAACAATCAATGAGAAAACAATGGTTTACCTAACACTCTTGAAATGCAGTTTCTTCAGTTGGGAAACTGAGCAATTTATTTCTCTAAATGATTGTTATGCACTTGCATTCACTTACAGTCAATGGCAAATCCATTGTGATAGCTAACATTCTGTTAAGGCAGTAGTTTCTTTTGTTCTGAATACTAAGCATGCTATTTCTTTAATTGGTGCTATGCACTTGATTTAACTTACAACCAATGTCAAAACCATGGTTTTTCTTAACTTTCTTGGAATTCAGGGGTTTCTTCACTTGAGAAACCAAAGAAGTTATTACTTATTGGCTGATAGGCACTAGTTTTCCATTACATTCAAATTCAGAACACTTGGTTGACCTAATGCTCCCTGAATAAAGGAGTTCTTCTGTTCTGAAAATTAAGCAAGTTGCTCATTTAATTCCCTGCTATGCACTTGTTTTCATTTACAATCAGTGTCAAAACCCTGCTGTTACCTAATGAACAGTGAATGCACAAAGTTCTTCAGTTTTGAATTCCAAGCACTTTAATTTACAGCTAAGTACTTGTTTTCACTTAAACCAATGTCAAATTCCTGGTTTTACCTAACACTGTGTGAAAGAAGGTTAATCAATTTTCAAAAATTAAGCAAGGTACTTGTTTAATAGGATACTCTTCACTTCTTTTCACTTGCAATCAATGAAAAAACACTGCTTTTACCATTGGGAATGTAAGTGTTTCTTCAGTTTTGAAAATAAAACAAGATACTCGATTAATTGTCTGCTTCACATTCTTTTCAATTATAATAAATGTCAATGCAGTAGTAATACATAGGATTCTTGGAATGCAGTCATTTCTTCACTTGTGATAACCAAGAAAGTCCTTGTTTAATTGGCTGCTATGCAGTTGTTTTCACATACAATAAATATTGAAACACTGGTTTTACCTATCACATTATGAATGTAGGAGGTTCTTCCATTCTGGAAACTAAGCAAATTACTTCTTTATTTGGCTGCTATGGTACTTGTGTTCACTTACAATAAATGTCAAAACACTGGTTTTACATAATGCTCTGTGAATGCAGTACGTTCTCCAGTTTTGAAAACTGAGCATGTTACTTGTTTAAATGGCTGCCTGCACTTGTTTTCACTTACAATGTCAATATGCTGGTTTTACCTAATACACTGAGAATGCAGTTCTTTCTTCAAGTTGTGAAAACAGAGCAAGTTATTTTTTCATTGGGGGTTATGCATTTGTTTTCATTTAAAAGCAATGATTTTCATAAAACTCTTGGATTGCAGTAGTTTCTTTAGTTGGAACAATTAAGCAATTTACTTTTTAAAATGAATGCTTCAAACTTGTTTTCACTTACTGTCAATAACAAATTAGTTTTGATACCTAACACTCTGTGAATGCAGTAGTTTCTTCAGTTTTGAATATGTAGTGTGTTACTTCTTTAATTGGTTGCTGTGCACTTGTTTTAACTTACAACCTATTTCAAAACCATGATTTTACCTAGCGTTCTGATAATACATTAGTTTCTTCATTTGTGAAAACTAAGGAAGTTGTTTCTTTAATTGGATGTTATGCACTCATTTTCACCCACATTCAATATCAAAACTCTTGTTTGACCTAATGCTCTCTGAATGAAGGAGGTTCTACTATTTTGAAACCTAAGCAAGTTCCTTGCTTAATTTCCTGCTACACCCTTGTTTAAACTTACAACAATTGCCAAAACCCTGATTTCACCTCACACTCTGTGAATGGAGGTACTTCAGTTTTCAAAAACTATGCAAGGTAGTTGTTTAATAGGATACTATTCACTTTTTCTCACATACAATCAATGAAATAACACAGGTTTTACATTTGTGAGTGTAAGTGGTTCTTCAGTTTTGAAAAATAAGTAAGTTCCTCATTTAATTGCCTACTGTACAATTCTTTTCACTTATAATCAGTGTCAAAGCACTGGTTTTAGCTAAACTCCGTGAATGCAGTAGATCATTCTGTTTTGAATTCTAAGCAAATTACTTTTGTTATTTGCTCCTATTTATTCTCAATTACACTCAATGCCAAAACAGTGGTTTTACCTAATGCTCTATGAATGCAGGAGGTCCTTCAGTTTTGAAAACTAAGAAAGTTACTTGAATTATTGTTTGTTTTCTCTTAAAATTATTGTCAAAATGCTGGTTTTACATAATATTTGTGAATGCAGTAATTTCTTCGCTTGTGAAAACTAAGCAAGTTACTTTTTCATTTGGTGCTCTGCATTTGTTTTCACTTGCAATGAATGTCAAAACCCTGGTTTTACCTAACACTCTGTGAATGAAGAAGGATCTACTATTTTCAAAAATTAAGGAAGGTACTTGTTTAATAGGAAAAAATTCACTCGATTTCACTTACAACAATTAAAAAACACTGTTTTTACCTAATGCTTTGTAAATGTGAGTGGTTCTTCAGTTTTGAAAACTAAGTTACTTACTCATTTGATCACATTCTTCATACTTCTTTTCACTTACAGTGTCACAACATTGGTTTTACTAAAAGCTATGTGAATACAGTACGTTCTTCATTTTTGAAAACTAAGCAATTTACTTGTTAATTGGCTAGTATGCAATTGTTTTCACTTATAATGTCAATAATATGCTTTTACCTAACACTGAGAATGCAGTTTTATCTTCAAGTTGTGAAAATTGAGCAGGTTACTTTTTTATTGGGTGTCATGCACTTGTTTTCACTTACAATGACTGAGCAATGGTTTACATAATGCTCTTGGAATGCAAATGTTTCTTCAGTTGGAAATAAATAAGCAACTTACTTATTAAAAGACTTCTATGCACTTGTTTTCACTTACAGTCAATGACAAATCAATTTTGATAACTAATCCTCTGTGAATGCAGTAGTTTCTTCTGTGGTGAAAACTAGGCACATTACTTCCTTAATTGGTTGCTATGAACTTCTTTTAACTTACAACCAATGTTAAATCCAGGGCTTTACTTAACATTCAGGGAATGTAGTTGTTTTTTCATTTGTGAAAAATAAGGAATTTATTTCTGTAATTGGCTGCTACACACTTGTTTTCACTTACATTCAATATCAAAACACTTGTTTGACCAAATGCTCTGTGAATGCAGTAGTTTATTCTTTTTTTAATTCAAGGGAATTTACTTGTGTCATTTGCTGGTATATATTCTCACTTACACTCAATGACAAAAGAGTGGTTTTGCCTAATGCTCAATGAATGCATGAGGTCATCAGTTTTGAAAACTAAGCAAGTTTCTTTTTCATTTCATGCTGTGCACTTTGTTTCATTTAGAAACAATGTCAAAACCCTGGTTTAACCTAATGCTCTGTGAATGAAGAAGGTTCTTCAATTTCCAAAATTAAGGAAGGTATTTGTTTAATAGTATACTAATCAATTGTTTTCACTTCCAATCATTGTCAAAATGGTGGTTTTGCCTAACCAACTGTAAATACAGGAGATTATTCAGTTGGGAAAACTAGGCACCTGATATCCTTATTTGGCTGCTTTGCAATTGTTCTGATTTACAACCAGTGAAGAAACACTGGTTTTCCCAAATGCTTTTTGAATGTAAGTGGTTCCTCAGTTTTGAAAACTTGTAATTAACTCATTTAATTGCCAGCTTCACAGTTCTTTTCACTTACAATCAATGTTAAAGCAGTGGTGAAATGTAAGAATCAGTGAATGCAGTCATTCCTTCACTTGTGAAAGCCAAGCAAGTCATTTTTCAATTGGGTGCTATGCACTTGTTTTCACATAGAATAAATATTAAAACACTGTTCTTACCTAATGCTCTGTGAATGTTGGCAGATCTTCAGTTTTGAAATGTAAGCAAATTAAAACTTTATTTGTATACTATGGCCCTTGTTTTCACTTACATTCAATGTCAAAACCCTAGTTTTACCTAATACTCTGTGAATGCAGTAGGTTCTTCAATTCTGACATCTAAGCAATTTACTTGTTTAATTGGCTGCTGTGCACTTGTTTTCACTTACAATGTCAATATGCTGGTTTTACATAATACACTGAAAATGCAGTAATTTCTTCAGTTTTGGAAACTAACATGTTCCTTCTTTAATTGGCTGTTATGCCCGTATTTTAACTTACAACCATGTCAAAACTATGGTTTTACCTAAGGTTCTGGGAATGCAGTAGTTTCTTCATTTGTGAAATCTTTGGAAGAGATTTCTTTAATTTACTGCTATGCACTTGTTTTCACTTATGTTGAATATTAAAACACTTGTTTGACCTCATGCTCTCTGAATGAAGGAGTTTTTCAGTTCTGAAAGCTTATCAAGTTGCTTGTTTAAGTGGATGCTCTGCCTTTGTTTTCACTTACAATCATTGTCAAAACACTGGTTTTATCTAATGCTCTGTGAATGCATGAGGTCCTTCAGTTTTGAAAACAAAGTAAGTCACTTGTTTAATTGCCTGCTTCACACTTCTTTTCACTTACAATCAATCACAAGATTGTTGTTTTAACTAATGCTCTGTGAATGCAGGTGTTTCTTCAGCTGTGAAACCTAGGCACGTTCCTACCTTAATTGGCTGCTTTGCATTGTTCTCACAATTAATGAAAAAAAAACACCAATTTTACCTAACATTTTGTGAATGTATGTGGTTGTAAAACATGGAAATTAGGCAAGTTATTCATTTAAATGCCTGTGGCACACTTGTTTTCACTTACAATCATTTTCAAAGTACTGGTTTTACCTAATGCTCTGTGAATGAAGTAGGTTATTCTGATTTGAATTCTAAGAAAGTTACTTTGTGTTACTTGCTGGCATTTATTCTGACTTATAATCAATGCCAAATCAGTGATTTTACATAACACTTTATGAATGTATGAGGTCCTTCAGTTTTGAAAACTAAGCAAATTGTTTCTTTACTTGGCCTGTATGACATTTGTTTTCACTTACAATAAATGACTAAACAATGGCTTACCTATGCACTAGGATTGCAGTAATTTCTTCAGTTGTGAAAACTAAGCAATTTACTTCTTTAAATGGATGCTATACAATTGAATTAATTACAACCAATGTAAAAATCATGGTTTTATGTAATATTCTGGGAATGCAGTAGTTTCTTCATTTGTTAAAACTAAGGAAGATATTTCTTTAATTGGATTTTACACAAGTTTTCACTTACATTCAATATCAAAACACTTGTTTGACCTAATGCTCTCTGAATGAAGGGGGTTCTTCAGTTTTGAAAACTAAGCAAGTTGCTTATTTAATTGCCTGTGTCAAGCTTGATTTCACTTACAATATCAAAACACTGGTTTTACCTAATGGTCTGTGAATGCACAAGGTTCTTCAGTTTTGAATTCCAAGCAAGTAGTTTCATTTGCTGCTATGCACTTGTTTTGACTTACAGTTAATGGCAAATCAGTTGTGATACCTAAAACTCTGTGAATGCAATAGATTCTTCAGTGTGAATACAAAGCATGATACTTCTTTAATTCGATATTATGGACTTGTTTAACTTAAAACCAATGTAAAAACCATGTTTTACATAATGTTCTGGGAGTGCAGTAGTTTCTTCATTTGTGAAAACTGAGGAAATTATTTCTTTATTTGGCTGCTATGCATTGTTTTCACGTACATTCATTATCAAAACATTTGTTTCACTTAATGCTCAGTGAATGAAGAATGTTCTTCAGTTTTGAAAACTAAACAAGTTGCTAGTTTGATTGCCTGCTATACACTTGTTTTCACTGACAATCAATGTCAAAACACTGGTTTTACTTCTTGCTCTGTCAATGCATGGGGTTCTTCAGTTTTGAATTCCAAGCAACTAATTTAATTTGCTACTATGCAGTTGTTTTCACTTACAACCAATGTCAAAATCCTGCTTTAACCTAACACTCTGTGAATGAAGGAGGTTCTTCAATTTTCAAAAATTAAGTAAGGCACTTGTTTAATAGGATGCTATTCAATTCTTCTCACTTATAAACAATGAAAACACACTAGTTTTTCCTTTGGAATATAAGTGGTTCTTCATTTTTGAAAACTAAGCAACTTACTCCTTTGTTTGCCTGCTACACACTTCTTTTTTTTTTTTTTTTTTTGATAGGACAAATTCTTTAATAGTTAAAAGCTTCTAACATGTATAATAATGATAAAAAAAAATCCTCTTTATCAACCCCACGAAAAGAAACCACAATTAAAATAATTGTTTATTTAAAAATGAAAATATCTGCTGACTGATCAAAAGTAAATACCAAAGAAAGCATGCAGTTTTAGAGACTTAAAATCAATGTCAAAATGTTGGTTTTACCAAATTTTCTGTGAATACAGGGGATTCTTCAGTTGTTAAAACTAGACATGTTACTTAATTTATTCACTGTTTTGCACTTGTTCTCACAATCAATGATAGTCACTGGTTTTACCTAATGCTTTGGGAATGTAACTCGTTCTTCAGTGTGGAAAATTATGCAAGTTACTCAGTTAATGGCCTGCTGCACACTTCTTTCCACTTACAATTAGTGTCAAAGCACTGGTTTAGGCTAATACTCTGTGAAGGCAGTAGGTTATTCTGTTTTTTATTCTAAGCAAGTTTCTTGTCTTATTTGCCATTATTTATTCTCACTTACACTCAATGCCAAAACAGTGGTTTTACCTAATGCTATATGAATGTACTATGCACTTGTTTTCACCTACAACCAATATCAAAACCCTGGTTTTACATAAAACGCTGTGAATGAAGGGCGTTTTTCAGTTTTCAAAAATTAAGGAAGGTACTTGCTTAATAGGTTACTATTCACTTGTTGTCACTTAGAGCCAATGTCTAAATGGTTGTTTTCTCTAACACTCTGTAAATGCAGGAGGTCCTTCAGTTGTGAAATCTAGGCACGTTACTTCCTTTATTGGCTGCTTTGCCCTTGTTCTCACAATCAAGGAAAACCACTGGTTTTACCTAATGTTTTGTGAATGTAAGTGGTTCTTCAGTTTTGAAAACTAAGCAAATTACTCATTTAATTGTCTGCTGCACACTTCTTTTCACTTACAATCAATGTCAAACCAATAGTTTCATGTAATGCTCTGTGAATGTGGTAGGTTATTCTGTTTTGAATTCTAAGCAAGTTACTTTATACTTGCTGGTATTTAAACTCACTTACAATCAATGCCAAACTGTGGTTTTATCTAATGCTCTATGAATGCAGCACATCCTTAATTTTGAAAACTAAGCAATTTACTTGTATAATTGCCTGTTACACCCTTGTTTCACTTACAATCAATGTCAAAGCATTAGTTATACATAAGATTCTGTGAATACAGTCATTTCTTCACTGGTAAAAACCAAGCAAGGCCTTGTTTAATTGGCTGCTATGCACTTGTTTTCACATACAATAAATATCAATCACTGGATTTACCTAATGCTCTGTGAATGTAGGAAGCTTTTCAGTTTGGACAACTAAGCAAATTACTTCTTTATTTGGCTTCTATGGTACTTGTTTTCACTTACAATTAATGTCAAAAGAATGATTTTACCTAATGCTCTGTGAATACAATATGTTCTTCAGTTTTGACAACAAAGCATGTTACTTGTTTAATGGGTTGCTATGCACTTCTTTTTATTTACAATGTCAATATTCTAGTTTAACCTAATACTCTGAGATTTCAGTTGTTTCTTCCAATTGT
>JAKSZT010054036.1:257086-270268 GCA_026826555.1 Tolypeutes matacus
AAGGACTTTCTTGGATTACACAAGTGAAGATAGGATTACATTCATAGAATCCTATGTATCACCACTGCTTTGATATTGATTCTAAGTGAAAAGAAGTGTGAAGAATGCAATTAAATGAGTTAATTGCACATGTTTCAAAACTGAAGAACCACTTACATTCACAAAGCATTAGATAAAAGCTGTGTTTTTTCAATGACTGTAAAGGAGAATGATTGCAAAGCAATGAAATAAGGAAGTAACCTGCCTGGTTTTCCCAAATTAAAAATAAAACTTCTGCATTTACAAGGGTCAGGCAAAATCGCCAATTTGACATTGATTGTAAGTGAAAACAATTGATTAGCATCCTAATAAATAAGTACCTTCCTTAATTTTGAAAACTGAAGAACCTTCTTAATTCAGAGAGCATTAGGTTACTCCAGGGTTTTGACATTGTTAATGAAAACAAGTGCATAGCACCAAATGAAAAATAACTTGCTTAGTTTCAAACCTGAAGGCCTCATGCATTCATACAGCATTAGGCAAAACCTCCCTTTTAGTATTGAATGTAAGTGAGAATAAATACCAGCAAATAACAGAAGTAAATTGCATAGAATTAAAAACAGAATAACCTACTGCATTCACAGTACATTAAGTAAAACCAGTGCTTGGACTTTGATTGTAAGTGAATAGAGGTGTGCAGCAGGCAATTAAATGAGTAACTTGCATTGTTATCCAAACTGAAGAATAACTTACATTCACAAAGCCTTAGTAAAACCAGAGATTTTCATTGCTTGTGTGTACAAGTGCAAAGCAGCCAATTAAGGAAGTAACATGTCATGTTTTCACAACTGAAGAAAATCCAGCATTCACAGAGTGTTAGGTAAAACGACCATTTTAACATTGATTGTAAATGAAAAGAAGTGTGTAGGAAGCAAATAACAACTAACTTGCTTAGTTTTCAAAATTGAAAAATAATATATTCACAAAAGTAAAACCAGTGTTTTTTCATTGACTGTAAGGGAGAAGAAGTGATAGTATCCTATTAAACAGATACCTTGCTTAATTTTTGAAAATTGAAGAATTACCTTCATTCATAGAGTGTTAGGTAAAAACAGTTTTTTGACATTGATTGTAACTGAAAACATGTGTGTAGCAGGCAATTAACAAGCAATTGCTTAATTTTTAAAACTGAAGAGCCTGCTTCATTCACAGAGCATTAGGTCAAACAAGGGTTTTCATATTGAATATAAGTGAAAACAAGTGCATAGCAGCCAATTAAAAAAATAACTTCCTTAGATTTCCCAAATGAAGAAAGTTCTGCATTCCCAAAACATTTGGTAAAACCATGGTTTTGTTATTGGTTTTAAGTTAAAACAACTGCATATTTGCCAATTATAGAAGTAAAGTGCTTAGTTTTCACAACTGAAGAAACTACTGCATTCACAGATGGGGTTAGGTATCACAACTGGTTTGCCATTGACTGTAAGTGAAAACAAGTGTGGAGCATTCAATTAAAGAGTAAATTGCTATGTTTTCCCAATTGAAGAAACTACTGCATTCCAAGAGCATTAAATAAACCATTTTTTGTCATTGATTGCAAGTGAAAACAAGTGCATAACAGCCAAAGAAAAATTAACTTAATTAGCTTAAACATCTTGAAGAAACAAATGCATTCTCATCATATTAGGTAAAACCAGCATATTGACATTGTAAGTGAAAACAAGTGCACAGTAGCCAGTAAACAAGAAACTTGCTTAGGTTTCAAAACTGAAGAACATACTAAATTCACAGAGCATTAGGTAAAACAAGTGTTTTGACATTGAATGTAAGTGAAATAAGTGCCATACCAGCCAAATTAAAAATGTAATTTTCTTAGGATTCAAAACTGAAGAACCCCCTACATTCAAAAGGCATTAGGTAAAACCAGGTTTTTATATTATTGTACGTGTAAACAAGTGCATAGCATCCAATTAAACAAGGAGGTGTTTGGTGTTCACAAGAGAAGAAATGACTGCATTCACAGTACCTTATGTATCACCATTACTTTGGCATTGATTATAAGTGAAATGTCGTGTGAAGCAGGTAATTAAATGAGTAACTTGCTTAGTTTTCAAAACTAAGAACCACTTACATTGACAGAGCTTTAGGTGAAACCAATGTTTTTTCTTTGAATAGTATCTCATTAAACAAATACATTGCTTAATTTTTTAAAATTGATGTACCTCCTTCATTCACAGAGTGTTATGTATACCCAGGGTTTTGACGTTTATGGTGAGTGAAAAAAAAGTGAATTGTATCCTTTTAAACAAGTACCTTCCTTAATTTTTGAAAACTTTAGAACCTCCTTCATTCATAGATCATTAGGTAAAACCAGAGTTTTGATATTGGTTGCAAGTGAAAACAAGTGCATATCACCAAATGAATTAGTAACTTGCTTAGTTTTCACACCTGATGAAACTTTTGCATTCCCAAGTATTAGGTAAAACCAGCATTTTGTCATTGATTGTAAGTGAAAATGAGTGCATAACAACCAAGTTTACATGTAATTTGCTTGGTTTTCAATCTGAAGTACCTCCTGTATGCATAGAGCATTAGGTAAAACCACTGTTTTGGCATTGATTGTAAGTGAGAATAAATATCAGTAAATAACACAATTAACTTGTTTAGAATTCAAAACAGAATAACCTACTCCATTCACAGAGTATTAGATTAAACCAGTGTTTGACATTGATTGTAAGTGAAAAGAAGTGTGTAACAGACAATGAAATGGGTAACTTTAATAGATTTCAAAACTGAAGAACCACTTACATTCACAAAGTTAAAACCAGTGTTTTTTTCATTGATTGTGAGAAGAACTGAATAGTATCTTATTAAACAAGTACATTGTTTACCTTTTGAAAATTGAAGAACCCCCTTCATTAACAGAGTGTTAGGTAAAACCAGGATTTTGACATTGGTTGTAAGTGAAAACAAATGTATAACACCAAATTAAATAACTTGCTTGGAATTCAAACTGAAGAAATGAGTGCATTCTTAAAGCATTAGGTGAAACCAGTGATTTGGCATTGATTATAAGTGAAGATAATTGCCATAGCAGCCAAATAGAGTAGTAATTTGCTCAGTTTTCAAAACTCAAGAACCACCTACAATCACAGAGCTTAGATAAAACAAGTGTTTTGATATCTATTGTCATGAAAACAACTGCATAACAGCCTATTAAACAAGACCTTGCTTGATTTTCACAAGTGAAGAAATGACTGCATTCACAGAATCTTATGTATCACCACTGCTTTGACATTGATTGTAAGTGAGAATAAATACTAGCAAATAGCACAAGTAACTTCCTTAGAATTCAAAAGAGAATACCATATTGCATTCACAGTGCATTAGGTAAAACCAGTGCTTTGACATTGATTGTGCATGAAAAGAAGTGTGCAGCAGGCAGTTAAATGAGTAACTGCCATAGTTTTCCAAATTGAAGAACCACATACATTCACAAAGCATTAGGTAATGGCAGTTTTTTTTTTTTTCATTGATTTTGTGAACAAGTGCAAAGCACCCAATTAAGGAAGTAATGTGCCTAGTTTTCACAACTGAAAAAACACCTCCATTCACAGTGTGTTAGGTAAAACCACCATTTTGACATTGATTGTACATTAAAAGAAACATATAGTAGGCAAGTAAATGAGTAACTTGCTTAGTTTTCAAAACTGAAGAACCACTTACATTCACAAAGTTTAAACCAGTGTTTTTTCATTGATTGTAAGTGAGAAGAAGTCAATAGTATCCTATTAAACAAGTACCTTGCTTAATTTTTGAAAATTGAAGAACCTTCTTCAGTCACAGTGTGTTAGGTAAACCAAGGTTTTCACATTGTAAGTGAAAGCATGTGCAAAATATGCAATTAAACAACAACTTGTTTAGTTTTCAAAACTGAAGAATCTCCTTCATTCACAGAGCACTAGGTTAAAAATAGTGTTTTGATATTGAATGTAAGTGAAAACAAGTGCATAGCAGCAGTTAAAGAAGTAACGTCCTTAGTTTTCACAAATGAAGCAATTCCTGCATTCCCAGAATGTTACATAAAACCATGGTTTTGACATTGGTTGTAAGTTAAACAAGTGCATAGCAGCCAATTTGAGAAGTAAACTGCTTAGTTTACACAACTATAGAAAGTAATGCATTCACAGTGTGTTAGGTATCACAATTGATTTGTCAATGATTGTAAGTGAAAACAAGTGCTTACCAGTCATTTAAAGAAGTAATTTGCCTAGTTTTCCCAACTGAAAAATCTACTGCTTTCCAAGAGCATTAGGTAAACCATTGTTTTGTCATTGATTGTAAGTGAAAACATGTTCATAGCACCCAATGAAAAAGTAACTTGCTTAGTTTTCACAACTTGAAGAAAAAACTGCATTCTCTGCATATTAGGTCAAACCAGCATATTGACATTGTAAATGTAAACATGTGCATAGTATCCAATTAAACAAGTAACTTGCTTAGTTTTCAAACAGAAGAACGTACTGCATTCACAGAGCATAAGGTAAAACCAGTGTTTTAACAATAATTGTAAGTGAAAACAAGACCCATAGCAGCCAAATAAAGAAGTAATTTGCTTATTTTTCAAAACTGAAGAATATCCTACATTCAGAGAACGTTCAGGAAAACCAGTGTTTTGATATTTATTGTATATGAAAACAAGTGCATAGAAGCAAAGTAAACAAAGACTTTCTTGGTTTTCACAAGTGTAGAAATGACTTCATTCAGAGAATCTTATGTATCACCACTGCTTTGACGTTGATTGCAAGTAGAAAAACTGGGAAGCAGTTTAAAATGAGTAAATTGCTTAGTTTGTAATATTGAAGAACCACTTACAATCACAAACCATTAGGGAAAACCAGAGTTTTTTCATTGATTGTAAGTGAGATGAAGTCAATAGTTTCCTATTAAAGAGGTGACTTGCTTAATTTTTGAAAACTGAATAACTTCCTTAATACAATTGTTAGATTAAACCAGGGTTTTGACATTGGTGGTAAATGAAAACAAGTGCATACCAACAAATTATACTACTTCCTTGGAATTCAAAAATGATGAACCTCATGCATTCACTGAGCATTAGGCAAAACCGGTGTTTGGACATTGATTGTAAGTGAAAACAAGTGTGAAGCAACCAATTAAAGAAATAAATTCCTCAGTTTTTACAAATGAAGAAACTTCTGCATTCTCAGAATGTTAGGCAAAACCGTGGTTTTGACATTGGTTATAAGTGAAAGCAAGGGCATAGCAGTAAATTAAAGAAATAACTTCTTTATGTTCACAAATGAAGAAACTAGTGCATTCCCAGAACACTAGGTAAAACCATGGTTTTGACATTTGTTCTAAGCTAATACAGTGCATAGCAGCCAAGTAACACGTAACGGGCTTAGTCCCCACAACTGAAGAAACTACTGCATTCTCAGTGTATTAGATATCACAACTGATTTGCCATTGACTGTAAGTTAAAACAAGAGCACAGCATTCATTTAAAGAAGTAAATTGCTTAGTTTTCCAATCTGAAGAGACTACTGCATTCCAAGAGTGTTAGGTAAAACATTGATTTTTCATTGATTGTACATGAAAACAGTTGCATAGTTCCCAATGAATAAGTAACTTTCTTCGCTTTCACAACTTGAAGAAACAATTGCATTCCCAACATATTAGATAAAGCCAGCATATTGACATTGTAAGTGAATACATGTGCATACTTGCCAATTAAACAAGTAACTTGCTTAGATTTTTAAACTGAAAGACCTCATGCATTCACAGGGAATTAGGTGAAACCATTATTTTGACCTTGATTTTAAGTGAAAACAAGTGCCATAGCAGCCAAATAAAGAAGAAATTTGCTTAGTTTTCAAAACTGAAGAACCTCCTACATTCACAGAATGTTAGGTAAATCCAGTGTTTTGATATTTATTGTATGTGAAATACATGCATATCAGCCAATTTATGAAGGACTTACTTGGTTTTCACAAGTGAAGAAATTAATGCTTTCCCAGAATCTTATGTATCAATACTGATTTGACATTGATTGTAAGTGAAAAGGAGTTTGAAGCAGACAATGAAATAATAACTTGCTTAGTTTTCAAAACTGAACAATTTACATACATTCACAAAGCGTTATGTAAAACAGTGTTTTTTTAATTGATAGTAAGTTAAAAGGAGTGCAAGTAACCAATTATGGAAGTGATGTACATAGCTTTCACAACTGAAGAAACTCAAGGATTTACAGAGGTCAATGTAAAACCACCATTTTGATATTGATTGTTAGTGAAAACAAGTGTGTAGAAGGCAATTAAGCAAATTGCTTAGTTTTTAAAACTGAAAAACCTCCTTCATTCACAGTGCATTTGGTCAAACAAGTGTTTTGCTATTGAATGTACATGAAACAAGTACATAGTAGACAATTGAAGTGAGAATAAATATCAGCAAATAACACACGTAACTTGCTTAGAATTCAAAACAGAATAAACTACTGCATTCACATAGCATTAGGGGAAACCAGTATTTGACATTGATTTTAAGTGAAAGGAAGTGTGCACCAGGCAATTAAATGAATGACTTGCATAGTTTCCCAAACTGAAGTACCACTTACATTAACAAAGTCTTAGGTAAAACCTGTGTTTCCTCATTGATTGTGAGAAAAAATGCAAAGAAGCCAACTAAGGAAGTAAGGTGCCTACATTTCACAACTGAAGAAACTCCTGCATTCACAGAGCATTAGGTAAAACTAGAATTTGAAATGGAGTGTAAGTGAAAAATTAGTGCGTAGTTGGCAATTAAATGAGTAACTGGCTTAGTTTTCAAAACTGAAGATCCACAAACTTTCACAAAGATAAAACCAGTGTTTTTTCATTGATTGTGAGAAGATGTGAATAGCATCCTATTAAACAAGTACCTTGTTAATTTTTGAAAATTGAGGAACCTCCTTCATTCACAGAGTGTTAGGTAAAACCAGGGTATTGGCATTGGTTGTATGTGAAACAAGTGCATAGCAGGGAATTAAACTATTTCCTTGGTATTCAAATAAGTGTGTAGCAGGCAATTAAACAAGCACCTTGCTTTGTTTTCAAAACTGAAGAACCTCCATCTTTCACAGAGTGTTAAGTCAAACAAGTGTTTTGATATTGAATGTAAGTGAAAACACGTGCATAGCAGAAAATTAAAGAAATAACTTCCTTGGATTTCAAAAATGAGGAAACGATTGTATTCTCAGTACATTAGCTAAAACCAGAATATTGACATTGTAAGTGAAAACAAGTGCATATCAGCCAATTAAACAAATAACTTGCTTAATTTACAAAACTGAAATACCTACTGTATTCACAGAGCATTAGGTATATCCAGTGTTTGGTATATATTTTATGTGAAAACAAGTGCAAAGCAGCAATTAAACAAACTTGATTTTCACAAGTGAAGAACTGATAGCATTCCCAGAATCTTGTGTGTCACCATTGCTTTGATATTGATTTTAAGTGAAAAGAAGTGTGAAGCAGGCAATTAAATCAGTAATTTGCTTAATTTTCAACACTGAAAAAAACACATTCACAAAGCATTAGGTAAAACTGGCATTTTTTCATTGAGTGTAAGTGAGACCAAGTACAAAGCAGCCAATTAATGAAGTACCATGCCTAGTTTTCCCAACTGAAGAAACTCCTGCATTCACAGAGCATTAAGTAAAATCACCATTTTGACATTGATTGTAAGTGTAAAGAAGTGTGTAGCAAGCAATTAAATGAGTAAGTTGCATAAGTTTCAAAACTGAAGTACCACTTACAATCACAAATTTAGAACTAGTCTTTTTCATTGATTGTAAGTGAGAAGAAATGAATAGTATCCTATTAATCAAGTACCTGGTGTAATATTTGAAAATTGAAAGTCCTCTTTCATTCACAGAGTGCTAGGTAAAACCACAGTTTTGACATTGATTGAGAGTGACAACAAGTTCATAGCAGCAAATTAAGCTACATGTCTGGAATTTAACCTGAAGAACTTCACAAATTCACAGAGCATTAGGTAAAACCAATATTTTGACATTAATTTTAAGGGAAAAGAAGTATGTATCACGCAGTTAAACAAACACCTTGTTTAGTTTACAAAACTGAAAGACCTCCTTCATTCACAGGGCATTAGGTAAAAACAGTTTTTTTTTTTCACTAATTGTGAGAACAAGTGAAACATAGAGAATTAAGGAAGTAATGTGCCTAGTTTTCACAACTGAAGAAAATCCTGCATTCACAGAGCATCAGGTAAAACCACCATTTTGACATTGCTTGTAAATGAAAACAAATGAATAGTATCCTATTGTACAAGAACCTTCCTTAATATTTGAAAACTCAAGTACCTCCTTCATTCCAAGAGCATTAGGTAAAAGCATGGTTTTGACATTAGTTACAAGGGAAACAAGTGCATAGCACCAAATGAAAAAGTAACTTGCTTAGCTTTCATAATAGAATAAACTACTGAATTCACAAGTATTAGGTAAAACCAGCATTGATTTTAAGTGAAAAACAGCATTGATTGTAAGTCAAAACATGTGTGTAACAGCAATTATACAAGTAACTTGATTAGTTTTCAAAACTGAAGGACTTCCTGCATTTATAGAGCATTAGATAAAACTGTTTTCACATTGATTGTAAGTGAGCATAAATATCAGCAAATTACACAAGAAACATGATTAGAATTCAAAACAGAATCACTTACTGCATTCACAGAGTTTTAAGTAAAACCAGTGTGTTGACATTGATTATAAGTGAAAATAAGTGCATAGAACCCAATTAAACAAGTAACTTGATTAGTTTTTAAAACTGAAGAATGTACTCCTTTCAGAGAGCATTAGGTAAAACCAGTTTTTTACATTGATTTTATGTGGAGAAAAGTGTCATAGCAGCCAAATAAAGAAGTAATTTTCTTAGTTTTCAAAACAAAAGAACCTCCTTCATTCACAGAGCATTAAGCAAAACCAGTGTTTGATTTTAATTATATTTGAAAACAATCACATAGCAGTCAATTAAACAAGGACTTGCTTGCTTTTCACAAGTGAAGAAATGACAGTATTCACAGAAGCTTATGTATCACCACTGCTTTGACATTTATGGTAAGTGAAAAGAAGTGTGATGCAGGCAATCAAATGAGTAACTTGCTTAGTTTTCAAAACTGAAGAACCACTTACATTCATAAAGCATTAGGTAAAACCAGCATTTTTAAATTGATTGTGAGAAGAAGTGAATAGTATCCTATTACACAGGTACATTGCTTAATTTTTGAAAATTGAAGAACCTCCTTCATTCATGGAGTGGTAGGTGAAACCAGGATTTTGACATTGATTGTAAGTGAAAACAAGTGCATAGCAGCAAATTAAACTACTTGCCTGGAATTCAAACCTAAAGACCCTTTTGCATTCACAGAATATTAGATAAAACCAGCATTTTGACCTTGACTGTTAGTGAAAACAAGTGTGTAGCAGGCAATTAAACAAGCAACTTGCTTAGTTTTCAAAACTGAAGAAACTCATTCATTCACAGAGCATTAAGTCAAACAAGTGTTTTGATATTGATATTGAAGCTAAGGAAATAACTCCCTTAGCTTTCACAAAACAAGAAAATACCACATTCCCAGAAGGTTAGGTAAAACAATAATTTTGACACTGGTTGTAAATTAAAATAAGTGCATAGCTGCCGATAAAAGAAGTAACATGCTTAGTATCCACAACTGAAGAAACTACTGCATTCACAGAGTGTTATGTGTCACAAGTGATTTCCCATTGACTGTAAGTGAAAACAAGAGCATAGCATTATTTTAAAGAAGTAAATTCTTTAGTTTTCCCAACTGAAGAACATACTGCATTCCAAGAGCGTTAAGTAAACCATTGTTTTGTCATTGATTGTAAGTGAAAACAAGTATATAATACCCAATGAAAAAGAGACTTGCTTGTTTTCACAACTTGAAGAGAAATAGCTTTCTCAGCATATTAGTTAAAACCAGCATATTGACATCATAAGTGAAAACATGTGAATAGTATCTGAATAAACAAATACCTTTCTTAATTTTTGAAAACTGAAGAACCTCTTTCATTGAAAGAGCCTTAGGAAAAACCAGTTTTTTGACATTGATTGTAAGTGAAAACAAGTGCATAGGACAAAATGAAAAAATAAGTTTCTTAGTTTTCACATATGAAAAAACTACTGCATGCACAAGTATTAGGTATTACCAGGATTTTGAATTTGTAAGTGAAAACAAGTGCATAACAGCCAATTATACAAGTATCTTGTTTAGTTTTCAATACCGAAGGACCTATTCATTCATAGAGCATTAGGTAAAACCGCAGTTTTGGCCCTAATCATAAATGAGAATAAATACCATCAAATAGCAAAAGTAAATTACTTAAGATTCAAAACAGAATAATCTAGTTCATTCATTGTTGTAAGTGAAATGAAGTGCACAGCAGACAATTAAATGAGTAACTTGCATAGTTATCCAAAGAAAAGAACCACTTACATTCACAATGCATTAGGTAAAACCAGTGTTTTTCTATTGATAGTGGGTGCAGGTGCAAAAAGCCAATTAAGGAAGTAATGTGCCTACTTTTCACAACTGAAGAAATTCCTGCATTCACAGAGTTTAAGTAAAACCGCCATTTTGATATTGATTGTAAGAGAGATGAAGTGCATAGCAGTCAACTAAACAAGTAATTTCCTTAGTTTTCAAAACTGAAGAACCTATTGTATTCACAGAGTGTTAGGTAAACCAACATAGATTGTAAATGAAAACAAGTGCCATATCAACCAAAAAGAAGTAAATTGTTTAGTTTTCAAAACTGTTGAATCTCCTACATTCACAGAGTGTTCAGTAAAATCAGTGTTTTGATATTTAATGTATGCAAAAACAAGTGCATAACAGCCAATTAAACAAGGAATTGCTTGACAGCATTTCACAGAATCTTATGTATCACCACTGCTTTGACATTGATTGCCTGTGAAGCAGGCACATGAAGGAGTAAGTTGCTTTGTTTTCAAAACTGAAGAATCACTTACATTCACAAAGTGTTTGGTAAAATGAGTATTTTCTCATTGATTGTAAATGAGATAAAGTGCAAAGCACTCAATTGAGGAAGTAACATGCCTAGTTTTCACAATTGAAGAAACCAACACATTTACAAAGTTAGGAAAACAAAGATTTTGACATAGATTGTAAGTGAAAACAAAAGCATAGCACTAAATGCAAAAGTAACTTGCTTAGTTTTCACAACAGAAGAAACAATTCATTCACAAATATTATGTAAAACCAGCATTTGACATTGATTGTAAGTGAAAACAAATGTGTAACTGCAAATTATACAAATAACTTGCTTAGTTTTCAAAACTAAAAGGCTTCCTTCATTCATAGAGGATTAGGTAAAGCCACACTTTTAGCCTTGATTGTAAGTGAAAATAAATACCAGCAAATAACACAAGTAACTTGCTTAGAAATCAAAACGCAATAACCTACTGCATTCACAGAGCAACACATAGAACGAGTACATTGGCATTGATTGTAAGTGAAAAGAAATATGCAGCAGGTATTTAAATGAGTAACTTGCCTAGTTTTCAAAACTGAAGAAACACTTAATTCACAAAGCGTTAGGTAAAACCAGTGATTTTCATGGATTGTGAGAACAAGTGCAAAACAGCAAATTAAGGAAGTAATGTACCTAGATTGCACAACTGAAGGAACTCCTGCATTCACAGAGCATTAGGTTAAACAAGGGTTTTGACATTGGCTGTAAGTGTAAACAAGTGTATAGCAGCAAATGAAACAGTAACTTGCTTAGCTTTCACAACTGAAAAACTACTACATTCACAAGTATTATGTATAACCACAATGTTGACACTTATAAGTGAAAGGAAGAGTGTAACAGCCAATTATACAAATAACTTGTGTAGATTTCAAATCTGAAAGACCTCCTGTATTCATAGAGCATTAGGTACCACCACTGTTTTGGCACTGATTGTAAGTGAGAATAAATACCAGCAAATAAGAGTAGTAACTTGTTTAGAATTCAAAACATAATAACCTACCACATTCACAGAGCATTAGGTAAACCAAGTATTTTGTCTTTGATTGTAAGTGAAAAGAATTGTGCAGCAGGCAATTAAAAGAGCAATGTGCATAGTTTTCCAAGCAGAAGAGCCACTTACATTCACAAAGCATTAGGCAAAAACAGTGTTTTTTCATTGATTGTGAGATTAAATGCAAAGCAGTCAATTAAGGAAATACTGTGCCTAGTTTTCACAACTGAAGAAATTCTTGCATTCACAAGTGTAAGGTAAAACCATCATTTTGACATTGATTGTAAGTGAAAAGAGTGTGAATCCGGCAATTAAAGGAGTAACTTCCTTAGTTTTTCAAACTGATGAACCACTTACATTCACAAAGTGTTAAGTAAAACCAATGTTTTTTCGTTGATTGTGAGAAGAAATTAATAGTATCCTATTAAGCAAGTGACCTGATGAATTTTTGAAAACTGAAGAACCTCCTTTATTCTAGACTGTTAGGAAAAACCATGGTTTTGACACTGGTTTTAAGTGAACACAAGTGCATAGCAGTAAATTAAACTTCTTACTTGGAATCCAAAACTGAACCTCCTTTATTAACAGTGTTAGTTAAAACCAGGGTAATGACATTGATTTTAAGTGAAAACAAATGGATAGTATCCTATAAACAAGTATTTTCTTTAATTTTTGAAAACGGAAAATCTCTTAATTCACAGTTTTAGGTAAAACCTGGATTTTGACATTGGTTGTAAGTTAAAACAAGTGTACAGCAGCCAATTAAAGAAATAATGTGCTTTTTTTTCACAACTGAAAAAATTACTGCATTCACAGTGTTAGGCATCACAACTGATTTGCCATTGAATGTAATTGAAAACAAGTGCATAGAAGTCATTTAAAGAAGCAAATTCCTTTTTTCCCAAGTGAAGAAACTACTGCATTACAAGAGCATTAGGTAAATCATTGTTTTGCCATTGATTGTAAGTGAAAGCCATTGCATAGAATGGAATAAAAAAGTACCTTGTTTAGTTTTCACAAACTGAATAAACAACTGTATTCTCAGCATATTAGTTAAAACCAGCATATTGACATTGTAAGTGAAAACAAGTGCATAGCAGCCAATTAAACAAGGAGT
>JAKSZT010054036.1:281051-335925 GCA_026826555.1 Tolypeutes matacus
AATGTCAATATGCTGGTTTTACATAATACACTGAAAATGCAGTAATTTCTTCAGTTTTGGAAACTAACATGTTCCTTCTTTAATTCGTTGTTATGCCCGTGTTTTAACTTACAACCATGTCAAAACCATGGTTTTACCTAAGGTTCTGGGAATGCAGTAGTTTCTTCATTTGTGAAATCTTTGGAAGATATTTCTTTAATTTACTGCTATGCACTTGTTTTCACTTACATTGAATATTAAAACACTTGTTTGACCTCATGCTCTCTGAATGAAGGAGTTTTTAGTTCTGAAAGCTAAGCAAGTTGCTTGTTTAAGTGGATGCTCTACCTTTGTTTTCACTTACAATCAATGTCAAAACACTGGTTTTATCTAATGCTCTGTGAATGCATGAGGTCCTTCAGTTTTGAAAACAAAGTAAGTCACTTGTTTAATTGCCTGCTACACACTTCTTTTCACTTACAATCAATCACAAGATTGTTGTTTTAACTAATCCTCTGTGAATGCAGGTGTTTCTTCAGCTGTGAAACCTAGGCACGTTGCTTCCTTAATTGGCTGCTTTGCATTGTTCTCACAATCAATGAAAAAAACACCAATTTTACCTAACACTTTGTGAATGTATGTGGTTGTATAACATGGAAATTAGGAAAGTTATTCATTTACTTGCCTGTGGCACACTTGTTTTCTCTTACAATCATTTTCAAACTACTGGTTTTACCTAATGATCTGTGAATGAAGTAGGTTATTCTGATTTGAATTCTAAGAAAGTTACTTGTGTTACTTGCTGGCATTTATTCTGACTTATAATCAATGCCAAATCAGTGATTTTACATAACACTTTATGAATGTATGAGGTCCTTCAGTTTTGAAAACTAAGCAAATTGCTTCTTTACTTGGCCTATACGGCACTTGTTTTCACTTACAATAAATGACTAAGCAATGGCTTACCTATCCACTAGGATTGCAGTAATTTTTTCAGTTGTGAAAACTAAGAAATTTACTTCTTTAAATGGCTGCTATGCAATTGAATTAATTACAACCAATGTCAAAACCATGGTTTTATGTAATGTTTCTGGGAATGCAGTAGTTTGTTCATTTGTTAAAACGAGGGAAGATATTTCTTTAATTGGATTTTACGCAAGTTTTAACTTACATTCAATATCAAAACACTTGTTTGACCTAATGCTCTCTGAATGAAGGGGGTTCTTCAGTTTTGAAAACTAAGCAAGTTGTTTATTTAATTGCCTGTGTCATGCTTGATTTCACTTACAATATCAAAACACTGGTTTTACCTAATGGTCTGTGAATGCATGAGGTTCTTCAGTTTTGAATTCCAAGCAAGTAGTTTCATTTGCTGCTATGCACTTGTTTTGACCTACAGTTAATGGCAAATCAGTTAAGATACCTAAAAGTCTGTGAATGCAATAGATTCTTCAGTGTGAATACAAAGCATGATACTTCTTTAATTCGATGCTATGGACTTGTTTAATTTAAAACCAATGTAAAAACCATGTTTTACATAATGTTCTGGGAGTGTAGTAGTTTCTTCATTTGTGAAAACTGAGGAAATTATTTCTTTATTTGGCTGCTCTGCATTGTTTTCACTTACATTCAATATCAAAACATTTGTTTCCCTTAATGCTCAGTGAATGAAGTATGTTCTTCAGGTATGAAAACTAAACAAGTTGCTAGTTTGATTGCCTGCTATACACTTGTTTTCACTGACAATCAATGTCAAAACACTTGTTTTACTTCTTGCTCTGTCAATGCATGGGGTTCTTCAGTTTTGAATTCCAAGCAAGTAATTTAATTTGCTACTATGCAGTTGTTTTCACTTACAACCAATGTCAAAACCCTGCTTTAACCTAATACTCTGTGAATGAAGGAGGTTCTTCAATTTTCAAAAATTAAGTAAGGCACTTGTTTAATAGGATGCTATTCAATTCTTCTCACTTATAAACAATGAAAACACACTAGTTTTTCCTTTGGAATAAAAGTGGTTCTTCATTTTTGAAAACTAAGCAACTTACTCCTTTATTTGCCTGCTACACACTTCTTTTGACTTACAATCAATGTCAAAATGTTGGTTTTACCAAATTTTCTGTGAATGCAGGGGATTCTTTAGTTGTCAAAACTAGACATGTTACTTAATTTATTCGCTGCTTTGCACTTGTTCTCACAATCAGTGATAATCACTGGTTTTACATAATGCTTTGGGAATGTAACTGGTTCTTCAGTGTGGAAAATTATGCAAGTTATTCATTTAATGGCCTGCTGCACACTTCTTTCCACTTACAATTAGTGTCAAAGCACTGGTTTAGGCTAATGCTCTGTGAAGGCAGTAGGTTATTCTGTTTTGTATTCTAAGCAAGTTTCTTGTCTTATTTGCTTTTATTCTCACTTACACTCAATGCCAAAACAGTTATTTTACCTAATGCTATATGAATGTACTATGCACTTGTTTTCACCTACAACCAATATCAAAACCCTGGTTTTACATAAAACTCTGTGAATGAAGGGCGTTTTTCAGTTTTCAAAAATTAAGGAAGGTACTTGCTTAATAGGTTACTATTCACTTGTCACTTAAAGCCAATGTCTAAATGGTTGTTTTCTCTAACACTCTGTAAATGCAGGAGTTCCTTCAGTTGTGAAATTTAGGCACATTACTTCCTTTATTGGCTGCTTTGCCTTTGTTCTCACAATCAAGAAAAACCACTGGTTTTACCTAACGTTTTGTGAATGTAAGTGGTTCTTCAGTTTTGAAAACTAAGCAAATTACTCATTTAATTGTCTGCTGCACACTTGTTTTCACTTACAATCAATGTCAAACCAATGGTTTCATGTAATGCTCTGTGAATGTGGTAGGTTATTCTGTTTTGAATTCTAAGCAAGTTACTTTATACTTGCTGGTATTTAAACTCACTTAAAATCAATGCTAAACTGTGGTTTTATCTAATGCTCTATGAATGCAGCACATCCTTAGTTTTGAAAACTAAGCAATTTACTTGTATAATTGCCTGTTACACCCTTGTTTCACTTACAATCAATGTCAAAGCATTAGTTATACATAAGATTCTGTGAATACAGTCATTTCTTCACTGGTAAAAACCAAGCAAGGTCTTGTTTAATTGGCTGCTATGCACTTGTTTTCATATACAATAAGTATCAATCACTGGATTTACCTAATGCTCTGTGAATGTAGGAAGATTTTCAGTTTGGACAACTAAGCAAATTACTTCTTTATTTGGCTGCTATGGTACTTGTTTTCACTTACAATTAATGTCAAAAGAATTTTACCTAATGCTCTGTGAATACAATATGTTCTTCAGTTTTGACAACAAAGCATGTTACTTGTTTAATGGGTTGCTATGCACTTCTTTTTATTTACAATGTCAATATTCTAGTTTAACCTAATACTCTGAGATTTCAATTGTTTCTTCCAATTGTGAAAACTTAGCAAATTACTTTTTTATTGGGTGCTATGCACTTATTTCCCCTAAGAATCTATGACAAAACAATGGTTTATCAAAAGCTCTTTGAATGCAGGAGTTTCTTCAGTTCAGAAAACTAAGGAATTTTCTTCTTTAAATGACTGCTACACAGTTGTTTTCATTTATAGTCAATTGCAAATCAGTTGTGATACCTAACAATCTGTGAATGCAGTAGTTTCTTCAGCTGTGACAACTAAGCACATTATTACTTTAATTGGCTGCTAAGTATTTGTTTTAATTTACAACCAATGTCAAAACCATGGTTTTACCTAAAATTACCAGAATGCAGTGGTTTCTTCATTTGTGAAAACTAAGGTAGTTATTTCTTTAATTGGATGCTATGCACTTGTTTTCACTTACAACCAATGTGAAAACCATGGTTTTATGTAAAATTCTTGGAATGCAGTAGTTTCTTCATTTTTGAAAACTGAGAAATTTATTTCCTTAATTGGCTACTATGCACGTTTTTTCACTTACAATCAATGTCACAACACTTATTTTACCTAATGCTGGATGAATGCTTGAGGTTCTTCAGTTTTGAATTCCAAGCAAGTAGGTAATTTGATGCATAGCACCTTTTTCACTTACAACCAATGTCAAAATCCTGGTTTTATATAACACACTGTGATTGAAGAAGGGTCTTCAATTTTCAAAAATTAAGCAAGATACTTGTTTAAGAAGATACGATTCATCTCTTCTCCCTAACAGTCAATGAAAAATCACTCATTTTTCCCAACACTTTGAGAATGTAAGTGGTCTTCAGAATGGAAAACTATGCAAGTTACTCATTTACTTGCTTCCTGCACACTTCTTTTCCCTTACAATCAACTTTAAATCACTAGTTTTATCTAATGTTCTGTGAATACAGTACAGTATTCTGTTTTGTATTCTAAGGAATTTGCTTGTGTTATTTATGGGTATTTATTCTCAGTTACATCAATGCCAAAACAGTGGTTTTACCTAATGCTCTATGAATGCATGAGGTCCATCAGTTTTGAAAACTAAGCAAATAAAATGTATAATTGAATGTTATGCACTTGTTTTCACTTACAATCAATGTTAAAATGCTGGTTTTACATAATATTTGTGAATGAAGTAGGGTCTCCAGTTTTGAAAGCTAAGTGAGTTACTTGTTTAATTGACTGCTATGCAGTTGTTTTTACTTACATTGTTAATATGTTGGTTTTCCTAATATGCTGAGAAGGCAGTTGTTTCTTCAAGTTATGAAAATTAAGTAAGTTACTTTTTCATTGGTTGCTATGCACTTGTTTTCACTTACAATGAATGACAAAATAATGGTTTACCTAATGCTTTTGGAATGCAATAATTCTTTCAGTTGGAAAAAGTAAGCAATTTATTTCTATAAGTGACTGCTATGCAGTTGTTTTCACTTAAAGTACATGGCAAATCAGTTGTGATACCTAGCGCTCTGTGACTGCAGTCGTTTTTCAGTTGTGAAAACTAATCTCATTACTTCTTTATTTGGCTTCTATTCACTTGTTTTAACTTACAGCCAATGTCAAAACTGTGGTTTAACCTAACGTTCTGGGAAAGCAGTAGTTTCTTCATTTGAAAAAGCTAAGGAAGTTATTTTTTTAATTGGCTTCTATACACTTCTCTTCACTTTCATTCAATATCAAAACACTGTTTGACCTAATGCTTTGTGAATGAAGGTGACTCTTCCCTTTTGATAACTAAACAAGTTGCTTGTTTAATTGCCTGCTACACACTTGTTTTCACTACAATCAATATCAAAATGCTGGTTTTACTTATTTCTCTATGAATGCATGAGATTCCTCAGTTTTGAACTCCAAGCAAGAAGTTTAATTTGCTGCTATGCACTTGTTTTCACTTACAACCAATGTCAAACCCTGGTTTTACATAGCACTCTGGGAATGCAGGTGGTTCTTCCATTTTCAAAAATTAATCAAGATACCTGTTTAATAGGATATATATTCACTTCTCACTTACAATCAATGAAAAAACCGTTGTTTTACTTTTGTGAGTGTAAGTGGTTCTTCATTTATGGAAACTAAGCAGTTTACTTGTTTAATTGACTGCTACATCCTTCTTTTCACTTCCAAACAATGTCAAAATGGTGGTGTTACCTAATGCTCTGTGAATGCAGGAGTTTCTTCAGTTGTGAAAGCTAGGCAAGTTACTTCCTTAAATGGCTGCTTTGCACTTGTTCTCACAATCAATGAAAAAATACAAAGATATCAAAATTGAAGAACCACTTACATTCACAAAGTGTTAGGTGAAACCAGTAAGTTACTCATTTAGTTGCCTGCTGCACACCTCCATTCACTTACAATCAATGTCAAAGCACTGGTTTTACAGAACACTCAGTGAATGAAGGAGGTACTTCAATTTCCAAAAACAAAGCTAGGAATTTTTTTAATAGGATACTATTCACTTTTTCTCACTGGTTTCACCTAACCCTTCGTGAATATAAGTGGTTCTTATAGTCACAAAAACAATGCTTTCACCTAACACTGTGAATATAAGTGATTCTCCACTTTTGAATACTATACAAGTTATTAATTTAATTGCTTGCTGAACACCTCTATTCACTTACAATCAATGTCAAAGCTGTGGTGATACATAAGATTGTGTGAATGCAGTCATTTCTTCACTTGTGAAAACCATCAAGTCCTTGTTTAATTGGCTGCTATGCACTTGTTTTCACTTATAATGTCAATATGCTGGTTTTAACTAATACGCTGAGAATGCCATTGTTTATTCAGTTTGTGAAAACTAAACAAGTTACTTTTTAAATTGCATTCTATGCAATTGTTTTCACTTACAATCAATGACAAAATGATGATTTACCTAACGCTCTTGTAATGCAGTAGTTTCTTCACTTGGGAAAAAAAGTAATTTGCTTCTTTAAATGACTTCTATGCACTTGTTTTCACTTACAGTCAATTGCAAATCAGTTGTGATACCTAACACTCTGTGAATGCAGTATTTTTTTCAGTTGTGAAAAAAACCACATTACTTCTTTAATTGGCTGCTGTGCACTTGTTTTAACTTACAACAAATGTAAAAAACCAGGTTTTACCTAAAACTCTGTGAATTAAGACATTTTTTCAGTTTTCAAAAATTAAGGAAAGTACTTGTTTATAGGATACTATCCACTTGTTTTCACTTAAAATCAATGTCAATACCCTGGTTTTAACTAACACTCTGTTAATGAAGGAGGTTAAGTTTTGGATTCCAAGTAAATAGTTTAATTTACTGCTATGCCCTTGTGTTCACTTAAAACCAACATCAAAACCGTGGTTTTTCCTAACAGTCTTTGAATAAAGGACGTTCCTCGGTTTTCAAAAATTCATCAGGTTGTTTGTTTAATAGAACACTATTAATTTCTTCTCACTTACAATCAATGATAAAACACTGGTTTTACTTAACACTTTGTGAATGTAAGTGGTTCATCAGTTTGGAAAACTAAGGAAGTTACTCGTTTACTTGCCTGATTCACACTCTTTTCACTTACAATCAATGTCAAAATGGTGGTTTCACCTTACACTTGTGAATGCAAGAATTTCTTCAGTTGTGAAAACTAGACACAGTATTTCTTTAATTGGCTGCTTTGCACTTAATCCCACAATCAATGAAAAAACACTGTTTTGCCTAATGCTTTGTGAATGTAAGTGGCTCTTCTGCTTGGAAAACTATGCACATTGCTCTTTTAATTGCCTGCTGCACATTTCTTTTCACTTACAATCAATGACAAAATACTGGGTTTACTTAATGCTCTGTGAATGTGGTAGTTTATTCTGTTTTGAATTCTAAACAAGTTACTACTGTTATTTGCTGGTATTTATTCTCACTTACAATCAGTGCCAAAACAGTGGTGGTACCTAATGGTCTATGAATACAGGAGGTCTTTCAAATTTGAAAACTACACGTTATTTGTATAATTGGCTGTTACACTCTTCTTTTCACTTACAATAAGTGTTAACATTGTGGTTATACATAATACTTGTGAATGTAATAGTTTTTCAGTTGTGAAAGCTAAGCAAGTTACTGTTTCATTTGCTGCTATACACTTGTTTAGACTTACAACCAATGTCAAAACCCTGGTTTAACCTAATGCTCTGTGAATGCAGGAGTTTCTTCAGTTGTGCAATCTAGGTAGATTACTTCCTTAATTCACTGCTTTGCACTTGTTCTCACAATCCCTGAAAATCACTGGTTTTACCTAATGCTTTGTGAATTATTTCTTCAGTTTTGAAAACTAAGCAAGTTACTTGCTCAGTTGACTGCTATGCACTTCATCTCTCTTACAATCAATGTCAAAATGGTGGTTTTACTTAAACTCTGTGAATGTAGGAATTTCTTCAGTTGTGAAAAGTAGGCACATACTTCCTTAATTGGCTTTTTGCACCTGTACCCACTATCAATAGAAAAACACCATTTTTACCTGATGCATTGTTAATGTAAGTGGTTCTTCTCTTTGGATAACTATGCAAGTTACTCACTTAATTGTCTGCTGTGCACTTCATTTCACTTACAACAATGAATGAACTAGATTATTCTGCTTTTAATCCTAAGTCATTTACTTTTGTTATTTGTTGTTATTTATTCTCATTTATGATCAGTGCCAAAACAGTGGTTTTACCTAATGCTCTATGAATGAAAAGGTCCTTTAGTTTTGAAAACTAAGCAAGATATTTGTATAATTGGCTGTTACACACTTGTTTTCACTTACAAAGTCAAAATCCTGGTTACACTTAATACTTGTGCATGCAGTAGTTTCTTCATATGTGAAAACTAAGCAACTTAATTTTTCATTTTGTACTATGCACTTCTTTTCACTTACAGCCAATGTCAAAACACTGGTTTTTCCTAAGGCTCTTTCAATGAAGGAGGTTCTTCCATTTTCAAAAATTAAGGAGGGTACTTGTTTATTTGGATACTATTCACATGTTTTCAATTATGATGTCAATATGCTGGTTTTACTTAATATGCTGAGAAAGCTGTTTCTCTTCAAGTTGTGAAAACAAGCAAGTCTCTTTTTCACTGGGTGCTATATACTTGTTTTCACTTACAATCAATGACAAAACAATGGTTTACTTAACACTCTTGGAAGATAGTATGCTTTTCAGTTCGGAAAACTAAGGAACTTACTTCTTTAAATTAATGCTGTACACTGGTTTTCACTTACAGTCAATGGCAAATCAGTTGTGGTACCTAACACTCTGTGAATGCAGTAATTTCTTCAGTTGTGAGTACTAAGCATGCTACTTCTTTTATTGACAGCTATGCACTTGTTTTAAATTACAACCAATGTCAAAATCATTGTTTTACCTAACCTTCTGGGAATGCAGTATTTTCTTGATTTGTGAAAGCTAATGAAGTTATTTCTTTATTTGGATGCTTTGCACTTTTTTCTTTACATTCAATATCAAAACACTTGTTTGACTTAATGCTCTGTGAATGAATGAGTTTCTTCAGTTTTGAAAACTAAGGAAGTTGCTTGTTTAATTGCCTTCTACACACTTGTTTTCACTAACAATCAAGGTCAAAATGCTGGTTTTACCTAATTTTCTGTGAATGCAAGAGGGTCTTTAGGTTTGAATTCTAGGCAAGTAGTTTAATTTGCTGCTATGCACTTGTTTTCATTTACAATCAATGTCAAAATCCTGGTTTCACCTACCACTCTGTGAATGAAGGGGGTTCTTCAATTTTCAAAAATTAAACAGGGTACCTGTGCAATAGGATACTATTCACTTCTCACAATCAATTAAAAAACGCTGGTTTTACCTAATGCTTTGTGAATATAAGTGGTCCTTCAGTTTTGAAAACTAAGCAAGTTACTCATTTAATTGCCTGCATCACACTTCTTTACACATACCAACAATGTCAAAGCAGTGGTGACATTGTCTGTGAGCTTCTGTGAATGCTGTCAATTCTTCACTTGTGAAAAGCAAGCAAGTCCTTGTTTAATTGGCTGCTATGTGCTTGTTTTCAAATATAATTAAAATCAAACACTGGTTTTGCCTAATGCTCTGTGAATGAAGGAGGTTCTTTTGTTTTGAAAACAGAAAATTACTTCTTTATTTGGCTGCTATGACACTTTTCTCCACATAAAACCAATGTAAAAAAACTGGTTTTACCTAATGCTCCCTGAAAGGAGTACGTTCTTCAGTTTTAAAAGTAATCAAGTTACTTGTTTAATTGGGTTCTATGCACTTCTTTTCACTTTTAATCAATGTCAAAGCACTGGTTTTACTTAAAACTCTGTGAATGCAGTAAGTTATTCTGTTTTGAATTCTAATCATGTTTCTTGTGTAATTTGCTGATATTTATGCTCACTTACAATCAATGTGAAAACAGTTGTTTTATTTAATGCTCTATAAATGCAGGAAGTCCTTCAGTTTTGAATACTAATCAAGTTACTTGTATAATTGCTGTTACACACATGTTTTGACTTACAATCAATGCTTGTTTTCACTTAAAATCAATGCTGGTTTTACGTAATACTTGTGAATTTAGTAGTTTCTTCTATTAGGAAAGCTAAGCAAGTTAATTTTTCATTTGGTGCTATGCACTTGTTTCCTTTGTAACTAATGTCAAAACCGTGGTTTTACCTAATGCTCTGAGAATGAAGGAGGTACTTGAGTTTTCAAATATTAAGGAAGGTTATTGTACAATAGGATACTATTCATTTGTTTTAATTTACAAGCAATGTCAAAATGGTGGTTTTACCTAATGCTCTGTGAAAGCAGGATTTTCTTCAGTTGTGAAAACTAGGTACCTTACTTCCTTAATTGGCTGCTTTGCACTTGTTCTCACAATCAGTGAAAAAAAACTGTTTTTACCTAATACCCTGTAAATGAAGGAGGTTTTTCAGTTTTGTAAACTAAGCAAGGTGCTTGTTTAACTGCCTGCTACATACTTCTTTTAACTTAAAATTAATGTCAAAATATTGGTTTTACCTACTGCTCTGTGAATTCGTGAAGTTCTTCAGTTTTGAATTCCAGGCATGTAGTTTAGTTTGCTGTTATGCATTTGTTGTCACTCTCAATCAATGTCAAAACTCTGGTTTTACCTAACACTCTGTGAATGAAAGAGAACTTTCAATTTTCAAAAAATCACACCAGGTACTTGATTAATAGGATACTATTCATTTCTTCTCACTTACAATCAATGATAAAACACTGGTTCTAACTTTGTGATTGTAAGTGGTACTTCAGTTTTGAAACTTATGCAACTTACTCATTTAATTGCCTGCTGCACACTTCTTTACACTTACAACCAATGTCAAAATGGTGTTTTTACTTAATGCTCTGTGAATGCAGGAGTGTCTTCAGTTGGGAAAACTAGGCATGGTACTTCCTTAATTGGCTGCTTTGTACTTGTTCTCACTTACACTCAATGAAAAAAATGCCAGTTTTACCAAATGCTTTGAGAATGTGTTTCTTCAGTGTTGAAAATTAAGCAAGTTACTCATTTAATTGCCTGCTTCACAATTCATTTCACTTAAAATCAATGTCAAAGCAATGGTGATACACAAGATTCTGGGAATGCTATCAGTTCTTCACTCGTGAAAATCAAGCTTGTTTAATTGACTGCTTTGCACTTGATTTTGCATAAAATATATACCAAAACACTGGTTATACCTAATGATCTGTGAATACAGTAGGTACTTCAGTTTTGAAAACTAAGAAAGGTATTTGTTTAATTGGCTGATATGCACTTGTTTTCACTTACAATGTCAATATTCTGCTTTTACCTAATGCACTGAGAATACAATAGTTTCCTCATTTGTGAAATCTAAGGAAGTTATTTCTTTAATTTTTGCTATGCACGTGTTTTCACTTACATTCAATATCAAAACACTTGTTTGACTTAATGCTCTGTGAAAGATGGAGGTTCTTCAGTTTTGAAAACAAAGCAAGGTGCTTGTTTAATTGCCTCTTACACATTTATTTGAATACCAAGGAAATAGTTTAATTCCTTGCTATGCACTTGTTTTCACATACAACCAATGTCAAGACCCTGGTTTGACCTAACACTATGTGAATGAAGGAGGTTCCTCAATTTTCAAAAATTAACAAGGTACTTGTTTAATAGGATGCTATTCACTTCTTCTCACAATCAATGAGAAAACACTGATTTTATCTTTGTGAACGTACGTGGATGTTCAGTTTTGAAAACTATGCCAGTTACTCATTTAATTGCCAACTACGTACTTCTTTTTCACTTATAATCCATGTCAAATTCTAGTTTTACCTAATGCCCTGTGAATGCAGGAGTTTCTTCAGTTGTGAAAAGTAGGCACCTTACTTCCTTAATTGGCTGCTTTGCATTTTTTCTCACAATCAATGAGGAAACACAGGTTTTACCTAAGACTTTGTTAATGTAAGTGGTACTTCTGTTTGGAAAAATATGCAAGTCATTCATTTAATTGCCTGGTGCACACTTCTTTTCACTTAAAATCAATGTCAAATACTGCTTTCCCCTAATGTTATGTGAATGCAATAGTTTATTCTGTTATGAATTCTAAGCAAGTTACTTGTGTTATTTGCTGATATTTATCCTCACTTCAATTGTCTGCTATGTACTTGTTTCATGTACATTCAATAGCAAAACACTTATTTGACCAAATGCACTGTGAATGAAGGAGGTTTTTCAGTTTTAAAAACTAAGCAATTTGCTTGTTTAAGTGTCTTTTACACACTTGGTTTCACTAACAATCAATATCAAAATGGTGGTTTTACTTTGACATCTGTAAAACCTTGAGTTTCTTCAGTTGTGAAAGCTATGTACATCACTTCCATAATTGGCTGCTTGCACTCCTTCTAACTTACTATCAATTAAAAAAACACTGTTTTACATAACACTTTGTGAATATATGTAGTTGTTCAGTTTTGAAAATTAAGCAAGTTACTCATTTCATTGTCTGCTTCAAACTCATTTTCACTTACAATCAATGTCAAAGCAGTGTTGATACATAAGATTCTTGGAAAGCATTAATTTCTTCACTTGTGAAAACCAAGTCAGTCCTTCTTAAATTGGCTGCTATGCATGTGTTTCACATACAATAAATATCAAAACACTGGTTTTACCTAACATTCTGTGAATGTAGGAGGTTCTTCAGTTTTGAAAACTAAGAAAATTTCTTCTTTATTTGGCTACTATGGCACTTGTTTTCACTTAAAATCAAGGTCAAAATACTGGTTTTACCTAATGCCCTGTGAATGCATGAGGTCCTTCAGTTTAAAAATCTAAACAAGTTACTTGTTTAATTGGCAAGTATGCACATGTATTCACTTACAATATCAATATGCTGGTTTTATCTAATATGCTGGGAATGCAGTTGTTTCTTCAAGTTGTGAAAACGAAGCACGTTACTTATTCATTGGGTGCTATGCAACTGTTTTCACGTACAATCAATGAAAAATCAATGGTTTACCTAACACTCTTGGAATGCAGGAGTTTCTTCAGATTAGAAAACTAAGCAATTTACTTCTTTAAATGAATGCTGTGTTCTTGTTTTAACTTACAGTCAATGGCAAATCAGTTGTGATATCTAATATGCTGAGAATGCAGTGGTTTCTTCAGTTGTGAGGACTAAGCACGTTACTTCTTACTTGGTTGCTATGCACTTGTATTAACTTAGAACAAATATCAAAACCATGGTTTTACCTAGTGTTCTGGGAATGCACTAGTTTCTTCATTTGTGAAAATAAAGAAGTTATTTCTTTACTTCACTGCTATGCCCTTGCTTTCACTTATAACCAATGTCAAAACCACGGTTTTACCTAACATTCTGAGAATGCAGAAATTTCCCCATTTGTGAAAACTGAGGAATTTATTTCTTTAATTGGTTGCTCCACACTTGTTTTCACTTACAATCAAAGTCCAAACACCAGTTTTGCCTAATGCTCAGTGAATGCATGAGGTTCATCATTTTTGAATTCCAAGGAAGTAGTATAATTCGGTGGTATGCACTTGTTTTCACTTACATCCAATGTCAAAACCCTGGTGTAATCTAACAAACTGTATTAAGGACGTTATTCAGTTTTCAAAAATTAAGCAATGTACCTCTTTAATAGGATACTATTCATTTCATCTCACTTACAATTAATGAAAAAACTCTGGTTTTCCCTAATGGTTTGTGATTGTAAGTGGTCCTTCAATATTGCAAACTAAGCAATTTACTCATTTAATTGTCTGCTTCCCGGTTTTTCTACTTATAATCAATGTCAAAGCAGTGGTGATACATAAGATTCTGTGAATGAAGTCATTTCTATACTTGTGAAAACCAAGAAAGTCCTTGTTTAATTCGCTGCTATGCACTTGTTTTCACATACAATAAATATCAAAACACTGGTTTTCCTGAAAGTTCTCTGAATGTAGGATATTCTTCAGTTTTGAAAACTAAGCAAATTCTTTATTTGGCTGTGATGGCTCTTGTTTTCACTTACAATTATTGTTAAAACACTGGTTTTACCTTATGCTCTGTGAATGCAGTATGTTATTCTGTTTTGAAAACTAAGCAAGTTACTTGTTTAATTGGATGCTATGCACATGTTTACATTTACATGTCAATATGCTGGTTTGACCTAACATGCAGAGAATGCAGTTTTTTATTCAAGTTGTGAAAACTAAGCAAGTTATTTTTTCATTGGGTGCTGTGCACTTGTTTTCACTTACAATCAATGACAAAACAATGGTTTACCTAACGCTCTTGGAAAGCAGTAGATTTTTCAGTTGGGAAAACTAGTCAATTTACTTCTTTAAATGACTGGTAAACACTTGTTTTCACTTACAATCAATGACAAATCAATTGTGACACCTAACACAGTGTGAATGCATTAGTTTCTATAGTAGTGTAAACTACGTACTTTACTTCTCAAATTGGCTGCTACGCACTTGTTTAACTTACAACTAATGTCAAAACCATGGTTTTATGTAACATTCCAGGAATGCAGAAATTTCATTTGTGAAAACTAAGGAAGTTACTTCTTTAATTGCTGCTATGCACTTGTTTTCACTTACATTCAATATCAAAACACTTTTTTTCACCTAATGTTCTGTGAATGAAGGTGATTCTTCAGTTTTTAAAACTAAACAAGTTGCTTGTTTAATTGCATACTTCACACATTTTCACTTACAATCAATGTGAAAACCCTGGTTTACCTAACACACTGTGAATGAAGAAGGATCTTCAATTTTCAAAAATTAAGCAAGGTACTTGTTTAATAGGATACCATTGACTTCTTCTCACTTAAAATCAATGAAAAAACACCGGTTTAACCTCTGTGAATGTAAGTGTTTCTTCAGTTTTTAAAACTAAGCAAGTTACTCATTTACTTGCCTACTACATGCTTCTTTTAATGTACAATCAATGTCAAAATATTGGTTTTACCTAACACTCTGTGAATGCAGGTGTTTTTTCAGTTGTGAAAACTAGGCACATTACTTCATTAATTGGGTGCTTTGCACTTGTTCTCACAATCAATGAAAAAAACTGGCATTACATAACGCTTTGTGAATGTATGTGGTTCTTAAAATTGGAAAACTATGGCAGTTACTCATTTAATTGCCTGCTACACACTTTTTTCATGCACAATAAATGTCAAAGCACTCGTTTTCCCTAATGCACTGTGAATGCAATATGGTATTCTCTTTTGAATTCTAAGGAAATTACTTGTGCTATTTGCTGGTATTTATTCTCACTTACAATCAATGCCAAAGTAGTGGTGATATATAAGATTCTGTGAATGCAGTCATTTCTTCACTTGTAAAAACCAAGCAAGTTCTTGTTTAATAGGCTGCTATGTAGTTGTTTTCATGACAATAGATATCAAAACACTGATTTTACCTAAGCTTTGTGAATGTAGGTGGTTCTTGACTTTTGAAAACTGAGCAAATTACTACTCTATTTGGTTGCTATGGCAATTATTTTCACTTATAATCAATGTCAAAACACTGGTTTCACCTAATGCTGTAAGAATGCACTAGTTTCTTCAGTTTGAATTCCAAGCAAGTTGTTTAATTTGCTGTTATACACTTGTTTTCACTTACAACCAATGTCAAAATCCTGGTTTTACCTAACACTCTGTGAATGAAGGGGGTTCTTCAATTTTCAAAACTTAAGCAAGGTACTTGTTTAATAAGATACTATTCACTTCTTCTCACAATCAATGAAAAAACATTGGTTTTAACTTTGTGAATGTAAGTGGTTCTTCAGTTTTGAAATCTATTAAAGTTCCCCATTTCATTGCCTGTTACACACTTCTTTTCACTTACAATCAATTTCAAAGCACTGGTTTTACCTAATACTCTGGGAATGCAGTAGGTTATTCTGTTTTGAATTATAAGCAAGTTAATTGTGTTATTTACTGTTATTTATTCTCACTTACAATCAATGCCAAAACAGTGGTTTTACCTAATGCTCTATGCATACAAGAGGTACTTCAGATTGAAAACCAAGCAAGTTACATGTAAAATTGGCTGTTATGCACTTGCTTTCACTTACAATCAATGACAAAATGCTGGTTTTACCTAATACTTTGGAATGCAGAAATTTCTTCAGGTGTGAAAACTAAGCAAGTTACTTTTTCATTTGGTGATATGCACTTGTTTTCACTTGCAACCAATATCAGAACTCTGGTTTTACCTAATGATCTGTGAATGAAGGAGGTTCTAAAGTTTTAAAAAATTAAGGAAGGTACTTGTTTAAAAGGATAGAATTCACTTGTTTTCACTTACCAAAAATGTCAAAACCCTGGGTATACATAATATTCTGTGAATGAAGGAGGTGCATCAATTTTCAAAAATTAAGCAATGTATTTGTTTAATAGAATACTGTTCAAAGAAAATACACTGGTTTCACCTAAGGCTCTGTGAATGTAAGTGGTTCTTAGTTTTGTTAACTAAGCAAGTTACTCATTTAATTACCTGCTTCACACGTCTTTTCACTTAAAATCAATGCCAAATTAATGGTGATACATAAGATTCTGTGAATGCAGTCATTTCTTCACTTGTGAAACCAAGCACCTCCTTCTTTAATTGGCTGCTATGAACTTGTTTACACTTACCATATATATTAAAAAAACTGTTTTTACTTAATGCCTTTTGAATGTAGGTGGTTATTCAGTTTTGAATCCTAAGAAAATCATCTTTTTATTTGGCTGGTATGGCACTTATTTCACTTACAATCATTGTAAAAATACTTGTTTTACATAATGCTCTGTGAATTTAGTATGTTCTTCAGTTTTGAAACCTAAGCAAGTTTATTGTTTACTGGCTGCTATGCACTTGTTTTCACTTACAATGTCAATATGCTGGTTTTCCCTAATATGCTGAGAATGCATTTGTTTCTTCAAGATGTTTAAGCTAAGTAAGTTAATTTTTCTTTGGCTGTTTTGCACTTGTTTTCACTTACAATCAGTGACAAAATGTGGTTTACTTAATGCTCTTGGAATGCAATAGTTTCTTCAATTGGGAAAATTAAGCAATTTACTCTTTAAATGAATGCTCCACACTTGTTTTCACTTACAGTCAATGGCAAATTAGTTGTGATACCTAATCTTCTGTGAATGCAGTAGTTTCTTCAGTTGTGAAAACTAAGCATTTTATTTCAATTGACAACTATGCAGTTGTTTTAACTTAAAACCAATATCAAAACCATGGTTTTACCAAATGTTTTGGGAATGCAGAACTTTATTCATTTGGGAAATCTAAGGAAGTTATTTCTTTAACTGCCTACTATGCATTTGTTTTCACTTACATTCAATATGAAAACCCTTGTTTGACCAAATGCTCTGTGAATGAAGCAGGCTCTTCAGTTTTTAAAATTAAGCAATTGCTTGTTAATTGCCTGCCACATACATGTTTTCAGTTACATACAATGCCAAAAAACTCTTTTTACCTAACACTCTATGAATGAAAGTAGTTCTTTAATTTTCAAAAATTAAGCAAGGTACCTGTTTAATAGGATACTATTCATTTCTCCCTCACAGTCAATGAAAAAACACTGGTTTTACTTTTGTGAATATATTAATTTTCAATTTTGAAAACTAAGCAAGTTAATTGTTATTTGCCTGCTACACACTTCTTTTCACTTACAATCAATGATAAAATGGTCGTTTTACATAAAGCTCTGTGAATGCTGGAGTTTCTTCAGTTGTGAAAACTTGGCATGTTACTTCCTTAATTGACTGCTTTGCACTTGTTCACACAA
Organism: Tolypeutes matacus; assembly: GCA_026826555.1. Lineage (NCBI taxonomy): Eukaryota > Metazoa > Chordata > Mammalia > Cingulata > Chlamyphoridae > Tolypeutes > Tolypeutes matacus. The sequence goes on from JAKSZT010054036.1 coordinate 298,746, forward strand.
GCAATGAAAATCCCTGGTTTTATTAAGGCTTTGTGAATATAAGTGGTTCTTCAGTTTGGATAACAATGCAAGTTACTCATTTAATTTCCTGCTGCACACCTCTATTCATTTACAATCAATGTTCAAGCACTGGTTTTACTTAATGCACTGTGAATGCAGTAGGTTATTCTGTTTTTAATTCTAGGCAATTTACTTGTGTTATTTGCTGGTATTTATTCTCACTTACAATCAAAACCAAAAGGGAGGTTTTGCCTTATGCTCTATGAATGCATGAGGCCTTCAGTTTTGAAAACTAAGCAAGTTATTTTTCATTTGGTTCTATGCACTTGTTTTCATTAACAATGTCAAAACCCTGGAGTAACCTAATGCTCTGTGAATTAAGAAGGTTCTTCGGTTTTCAAAATTAAGGAAGGTACTTATTTAATAGGATACTAATCAATTGTTTTCACTTACAATCAATGTCAAAACGGTGATTTTGCCTAACCTTTGTAAATGGGAAAGGTTACTTTTTTTTTAGTTTGGGAAACTAGGCAGGTTACTTCCTTATTTCATTGCTTTGCAATTGTTCTCATTTACAGTCATTGAAAAAACACTGCTTTTACCTAATGCTTTTACCTAATGCTTTGTGAATGCAAGTGGTTTTTCAGTTTTGAAAACTATGCAATTAACTCGTTTAATTGCATGCTTCACACTTCTTTTCACTTACAATCAATATCAAATCAGTGGTGATACATAGTATTCTATGAATGTAGTCCTATCTTCACTTGTATAATCCAAGAAAGTCCTTCTTTAAATTGGCTGCTAAATACTTGTTTTCACATACAATAAATATCAAAACATTGGTTTACCTAATGCTCTGTGAATGACAGAGGTTCTTCAGTTTTGGAAACTAAGCAAATTACTTCTTTATTTGGCTGTTATGGCACTTGTTTTCACTTACAATCCATGTCAAAACACTGGTTTTACCTAACACTCTGTGAATGAAAGAGGTTCTTCAATTTTCAAGTATTAAGGAATGTACTTGTTTAATAGGATACTATTCACTTGTTTCCACTTACAATCAATGTCAAAACCCTGGTTTTACCTGACACTCTGTGAATGAAGGCGGTCTTTCATTCTCAAAAATTAAGCAAGGAACTTGTATAATAAGATACTATTCCCTTCTTTTCACTTAAAATCAATGAAAAAACTCTGATTTTTCTATTGTGAATGAAAGTGGTGTTTCAGTTTGAAAACTAAGCAAGTTACTTGTTTAATTGCCTGCTACACACTTCTTTTCACTTACAATCAAAGTCTAAATGGTGGTTTTACCTAACCCTCTGTAAATGCCAGAGTTTCTTCAGTAGTGAAAACTGGGCACATTACTTCCTTAATTGGCAGCTTTGCACTTATACTCACAATCAATGAAAAGACACTGGTTTTACCTAACAGATTATGAATGTAAGTGGTTCTTCAGTTTTGATAACTAAGCAATTAACTCGTTTAATTGCCTGCTTCACACTTCTTTTCACTTACAATCAACGTCAAAGCAGTGGTGATACATAAGATGCTAGGAATGCAGTCATTTCTTCACTTGTGAAAACCAAAAAGTCCTTGTTTCTTAGGCAGCTATGCACTTGTTTTCGCATACAATAAATGTCAAAACACTGATTTTACCTTATGTTCTGTGAATGCACTGGTTTCTTAATGTTTGAATTCCAAGCAAGTAGATTAATTTGTAGCTATGCACTTATTTTCACTTACAACCAATGTCAAAATCCTCGATTTACCTAACAGTCTCAGAATGAAGGAGGTTCTTCAATTTTTGAAAAATTAAGCAAGGTACCTGTTTAATAGGATACTATTCACTTGTTCTTGCTTACAATCAATGAAAAAACACTGGTTTTAACTTTGTGAATGTCAGTGGTTATTCAGTTTTGAAAACTATGCAAGTTACTCATTTAATTTCCTGCTGAACACACCTTTTCACTTACAATTAATATCAAAGCACTGGTTTTACCTAATACTCTGTGAATGCAGTAGGTTATTCTATTTTGAATTCTAAGCAATTTTCTTGTGTTATTTGCTACTATTTATTCTCTTTTACAATCAATGCCAAAACAGTGGTTTTACCTATCACTTTATGCTTGCAGGTGGTCCTTCAGTTTTGAAAACTAAGCAAGTTTCTTGTATAATTGGCTGCTATACATTTGTTTTCACTTACAATCAATGTCAACATGTTGGTTTTACCTAATGCTCTGGAATGAAGGAGCTTCTTCAATTTTCAAATATTAAGGAATGTACTTATTTAATAGGAAATTTTTACTTGTTTTCACTTACAATTAATGTCAAAACCCTGGTTTTACCTAACACTCTTTGAATGAAAGTGGTTCTTTAATTTTAAAAAACTAAGCAAGGTACTTGTTTAATAGGATAATATTCACTTTCTCTCACTTACAATCAATGAAAACACACTTGTTTTACCTTTGTGAATGTAAGTGGTATTTCAGTTTTGAAAACTAAGTGAGTTACTTGTTTAATTGTTTAATTGCCTACTATGCACTTCTTTTCTCTTACAATCAATGTCAAAATTTTGGTTTTAAATAACACTCTGTGAATGCAGGATTTCTTCAGTTGTGAAAATTAGGCACGTTACTTCCTTTATTGGCTGCTTTGCAGTTGTTCTTACAATCTAAGAAAAAAAAAACGATTTTACCTAGCACATTGTGAATGTAAGTGGTTCTTCAGTTTGGAAACACTGCAAGTTACTCATTCAATCAACTGCTGCATACTTCTTTTCACTTGCAATATATGTCTAAGCACTGGTTTTACCTAATACTCTGTGAATGTAGTAGGTTATTCGGTTTTGAATTCTAAACAAGTTTCTTGTGTTATTTGCTGGTATTTATTCTCACTTACAAACAATGCCAAAAGAGTGTTTTTACCTAATGCTCTATGAATGCAGGAGGTCCTTCAGTTTTGAAAACTAAGCAAGTAACTTCTAAAATTGGATGTTATGCACTTCTTTTCACTTATAATGAATGTCAAAATACTGGTTTTACATAATACTTGTGAATGTAGTAGGTTCTTTAGTTTTAGAAACTAAGCAAGTTACTTCACTACTATGCACCTGTTTTCACTTACACTGTTAATATGCTGGCTTTGCATAATATGCTGAGAATGCAGTTGTTTCTTCAAGTTGTGAAAATTAAACAAGTTACTTTTTCATTAGGTACTATGCACTTGTTTTCACTTACAATCAATGAGAAAACAATGGTTTACCTAGCACTATTTGAATGCAGTAGTTTCTTAATCTGGGAAAACTAAGCAATTTATTTCTGTAAATGACAGCTATGCAGTTGTTTTCACATACGGTGCATGGCAAATCACTTGTGATACCTAACACTCTGTGAATGCAGTAGTTTTTCAGTTGTGAAAACTAACCATGTTACCTTTTTATTTGGCTTCTATGCACTTGATTTAACTTACAACCAATGTCAAAATCATGGTTTTACCTAACGTTCTGGGAAAGCAGTAGTTTCTTCATTTGAGAAAGCTAAGGAATTTATTTTTTTAACTGGGTGCTACACACTTCTTTTCACTTACATTCAATATCAAAACACTTGTTTGTCCTAATGCTCTGTGAATGAAGGAGATTCTTCTCTTCTGAAAACTATGCATGTTGCTTGGTTAACTGCCTGCTACACAATTGAATTCACTTACAATCAGTGTCAAAACACTAGCTTTACCTAATGCTCTGTGAATGCATGAGGTTCTCCAGTTTTGAATTCCAAGCAAGTTGTTTAATTTGCTGCTATGCACTTATATTCACTAAAACCAATGTCAAAACCATCATTTGCTTGGCAGTCTATGAATGAAGTAGGTGCTACAATTTTGAAAATTTCAGCAGGGTGCTTGTTTAATAGGCTACTATTTACTTCTTCTCACTTACAATCAATGAAAAAAACACTGGTTTTGCCTAAGGCTTTGTGAATGTGTTTCATCAATTTGGAAATCTAAGCAAGTTAATTGTTTAATTGCCTGATTCACACTCCTTTTCACTTACAATCAATGTCAAAGCACTGGTTTTACCTAATGCTCTGTTAATGCAGAAGGTTATTCTGTTTTTTGTTTGTTTGTTTGTTTGTTTTTACAGGGAGGGCCCAGGTATTGAACCCCAGTCCCTCCATATGGTAGACGGACGCCAAACCTCTTGAGCCACAGCCATTTCCCGGTTATTCTGTTTTTAATTCTAAGCCAGTTACTTGTGTTATTTCCTGGTATTTATTCTCACTTACAATAAATACCAAACAGTAGTTTTATCTAATGCTCTATGAATGCTTGATATCTTTCAGTTTTGAAAATTAAGCAAATTACTTGCATATTTGATGATTATGCACTTGTTTTCACTTATTATCAATGTCAAAATTCTGGTTTTTCCTAATATTTGTGAATGCAGTAACTTCTTCAGTTGTGAAAAGTAAGGAAGTTACTTTTGCATTTGGTGATATGCACTTGTTTTCACTTACAGCCAATGTCAAAACCCTGCTTTTACTTAACACTCTGTGAATGCAGAAGGCTCATCAATTTTCAAAAATTAAGGAAGATACTTGATTAATAACATACTATTCACTTGTTTTCACTTACAATCAGTGACAAAAGAATGGTTTATCTAAGGCTCTTGGGACGCAGTATTTGTTGCAGTTAAGAAAACTTAGCAATTTACTTCTTTGAATGAATGCTTTGCACTTATTTTCACTTACAGTCAATGGAAAATCAGTTGTGATACTTAACACACTGTGAATGCAGTAGTTTCTTAAGTTGTGAAAACTAAGCATGTTACTTGTTTAATTGGATGCTATGCACTTGTGTAGCTTACCAAACCATGGTTTTACATAAAGTTCCAGAAATACAGTAGTTTTTTCAGTTGTGAAAACTAAGGAAGTTATTTCTATAATTGGCTGCTATGCACTTGTTTTCACTTACATTCAATAACAAAACCCTTGTTTGACCTAATGCTCTGTGAATGTGTGAGGGTCTTATTTTTTAATTCCAAGCAAGTAGTTCAATTTGCTGTTATTCATTTGTTTTCACTTTCAACCAATGATGAAACCCAGGTTTTTCTAACACTTTTTGAATAAGGGAGGTTCTTAAATTTACCAAAAAAGCAAGGTGATTTTTAAAACAGGGTACTATTCACTTTTCCTTAATCAATGAAAAAAAACTGGTTTTACCTTTGTGAATGTAAGTGATTCTTCAGTTTTGAAAACTAAGCAAATTATTCATTTAATTGCCTACCTCACATTTTTTTCACTTACAATCAATTTCAAAATAGTGGTAATACCTAAGATTCTGTGAATTCAGACATTTATTCAATTGTGAAAACCAAGTAAGTCCTTGTTTAATTGCATGCTATTCACTTGTTTGCACATACAATAAATATCAAAACACTAGTTTTACCTAATGGTCTGTGATTGCAAGATGTTCTTCAGTTTTGAAAACTGAACAAGTTACTTGTTTAATTGGCTGCTATACACAAGATTTCACTCACAATGTCAATGTACTCATTTTACATAATACTCTGAGAAGGCAAATGATTATTCAAGTTGTGAAAATTAAGTGAGATACTTTTTCAGTGGGTGGTATGCATTTGTTTTTACTTACAATCAATGACAAAACAGTGAACCTTGCACTCTTGTAATGCAGTAGTTTTTCACTTGGGAAAACTAAGAATTTACTCCTTTAAATGACTGCTATGCACTTGTTTTCACTTACAATGTCAATATGATAGTTTTAACAAATACGCTATTAATGCTGTTGTTTCTTCAAGTTGTGAAAACTAAGCACTTTATTTTTCATTGTGTGCTATGCACTTTTTTCACTTACAATCAATGATAAAACAATGGTTTATGTGATGCTCTTGGAATGCAGTAGTGTCTTCAGTAGGGAGAACTAAAGAACTTACTTCTTTAAATGACTGCTATGCACTTGTTTTCAATTACACTTAATTGCAAATACATTGTGATTACTAATATTCTGGTAATGCAGTAGCTTCTTTGGGTTTGCTAACTAAGCACATTGCTTGTTTAATTGCCTGCTACACACTTGTTTTCATTTACACTCAATGTCAAAACACTGCTTTTACCAAAAGCTCTGTGAATGCACGAGGATCTTCAGTTTTGAATTCCAAGCAAATAATTTAATTTGCTGCGTTGCATGTTTTTTCACTTAAAACCAATCACAAAACACTGGTTTTCCCTAAAGCTCTGTGAAGGTAGTAGGTTCCTAAGTTTTGAAAACTGAGCAAATTATGCATTTAATTGCCTGCTATGTAGTTTTTTCACTTACAATCTATATCAAAATGATGGTTTTGCCTAATGCTCTGTTAATTAAGGATTTTCTTCAGTTGTGAAATCTAGGCATTTTAATTCCTTAATTGGCTCCTTTGCACTTGTTCTCACATTCAATGAAAAAACACTGGTTTTACCTAATGCTTTGTGAATGTGTTTCCTCAGTTTGGAATACAGTGTGTTACTCATTTAATCACCTGTTGCACACTTTTATCACTTACAAACATGTCAAAGCACTGTTTTTTACCTAATGGTCTGTGAATGCAGTAGGTTATTCCCTTTTGAATTCTAAGCTAGTTACTTTTGTTATTTGCTGGTATTTTTCTCAATACAGTCAGTGCCAAAGTCGTGATTTGACCTATTGCTCTATGAATGAAGGAGGTCCTTTAGTTTTGAAAACTAAGCAAGTTACTTGTATAATTGACTGTTACATTCTTGTTTTCAATTACAATCATTGCCAAAATGCTGGTATTACCTAATGTAAATACATTCATTTTTTCAGTTGTGAAAACTATGGAAGTTACTTTTTCATTTAGTGTTATGCACTTGTTTTCACCTACAACAAATGTCAAAACCTGGTTTACCTAAACATCGGTGAAGGCAGTTTTTCACTTTTGAAAATGGAGAAAGAATCTTATTTCATTGGTTACTCTGCACGTGTTTTCACTTATAATCAATGTTAAAACATCTGTTTTACCTAACACTCTGTGAATTCAGGCAGTAAAAAAGTTTTGAAATGCAAATGAGTTACATTTTTCCTTGGTTGCTATGCACTTGTTTTCACTTACAATCCACGTCAAAGGACCCCTTCACCTAAGGCTATGCCAATGCAGTAGTTTCTTCACTCTTGAAATCAAAGTTAGATTCTTGTTTCATTTGCTGCTATGCATTTGTTTTCACTTACAATCAACTTCAAAACCTTGGTTTTACCTAATGCTCCATGAGCACAGTTGATTCTTCAGTTTTGAAAACAAAGAAAGAAATTTGTTTCAGGGCTGCTATGGATGTATTTTCACATAATCAATGTCAAAAGTCTGGTTTTAATGCTTTGTGAACCCAGGAGGTTCTTCACATTTGTAAATTTAGTAAGATACTTTTTTCCTTGGCTGCTATAAACATGTTTTCACTTACAATCAAGTTCAAAACACTGGTTTCACCTAACACTCTGTGAATGCAGGAGGCACTTCAATTTTGAAAGGTAAGTAAGAAATTTGTTTCCTTTGCTGCTATGCACATGCTTTCACTCACAATCAATGTCAAACACTGCTTTTACCTAATGCTACACCAATGCAGTGGTTTCTTGAGTTTTGTAAACTAAGAAATGTACTTGTTTCCTTGGCTGAAATGCATTTGATTTCACTTACAATGAAATTCAAAACACTGGTTTTACCTAACACGCTCAGAATGCATGTGGTTCTTCAGTTTTGACAACTAAGCAAGACACTCTTTTCATTGGCAGCTATTCACGTGACTTGACTTGCAATCAACTTCAAAACCATGGTATACCTACAACTCTGTGAATGCAGTTGGTTTTTCAGTTTTGAAAATGAAGAAAGATTTTTGTTTCATTGGTTGCTTTGCATGTGTTTTCACTTATAAATATGTTAAAACACTGCTTTTAATTAATGCTTTGTAAATTCAGGTGATACAAAAGTTTGAAATGGAAGTGAGATACTTGTTTCCTTCCTACTAGGCATTTGTTTTCACTTACAATAAATGCCAAGACACTGATTTTTCCTAATGCTATGCCAATGCAGTAGTTTCTTCACTTTTGAAATCTAAGAAAGTTTTTTGTTTTATTTGCTAAGTAAATGTTTTCACTTACAATCAAATTCAAAGCAATGGTTTTACCTAACACTCTGTGTATACAGTAGGTTTTTCTGTTTTGAAAAGTAAGACAGACTTGTTTCATTGGCTGTTATGCACGTATTTCCACTTATAAACAAAGAAATACACTGGTTTTACCTCTCTCTCTCTGAATGCAGAAGGTTCTTCAGTTTTGAAAACAAAGCATGATACTCTTTTCATTCGACACTATGCACATGTTTTGACTTACAAACAACTTCAAACCCTTGTTTTATCTAATGCTATGTGAACTAAGTTGATTCTCTAATTTTGAAAACTAAGAAAGTAACTGGTTTCAATGGCTGCTATACATTTGTTGTCACTTATAATCAATATCAAAACTATGGTTTTACTTAATGCTCTAAGAACAAAGGAGGTGCTTCACTTTTGTAAAGAAAGTAAGATACCTGTTTCCTTGGCTACTATGCACTTGTTTTCACATACAATCAATGTCAAAACAGTGCTTTTAATTAGTGCTATGCTAATGCAATAATTTCTTCAGTTTTGTAAACTAAGCAAAAAACTTGTTTCCTTGGCTCCTATGCACTTTTATTCACTTAGAATCAAATGCAAAAGTTGGTTATACCTAACACAGTCTGTATGCAGGTGGGTTTCCAGTTTTTAAAACTAAGCAAGATATTCATTTAATTGGCAGCTGTGCCTTGTTTTGAGTTACAATCAACTTCAAAATCCTGGTTTTAACCTAATGCTCTGTGAATACAGGAGGTTCTTCTCTTCTGCAAAGTAAGAAAAAAATACTTGTTTATTTGCCTGTTATGCGCTTGTTTTCACTTACAACCAATGTCAAAACACCACTTTTACCTAATGCTATGTCAATGCAGTAGTTTCCTCACTTTTGAAATCTAAGTAAGCTTTGTGTTTCATTTGCTGCTATTCACAGGTTTTCACTTACAATCAAGTTCAAAACACTGGTTTTACCTTATTGTCTGTGAAAGCAGTAGTTACTTCAAGTTTGAAACATAAGAAAGATCCTTGTTTCATTAGCTGCCAAGCACTTGCTCTAACTCACAATCAATTTCAAAACACTGTTTTTGCATATGTTATGCCAATGCAATGTTTTCTTCACTTTTGAAAACTAAGTTAGATTCTTGTTTCATTTGCTGCTCTGCAAGTGTTTTTACTTACAATCAACGTTAAAACCCTGCTTTTACCTAACACTCTGTAAATACAGTCGGTACTTCAGTTTTGAAAACCAAAAAAGAAACTTGTTTCATTGGCTGCTTTCCACATCTTTCACATATTAAAATTCAAAACTCTGCTTTTACTTAATGCTATGCCAATGCAGTATTTTCTTCACTTTTGAAATCTAAGCTGAGTGTTTCATTTGCTGCTATGCACTTGTTTTCATTTACAATCAACTTCAAAACACTGATTATACCTAACACTCTGAATGCAGTAGGTATTCCAATTTTGTAAGGTAAGAATGATCCTTGTTTCCTTGGCTGCTAGGCACTTGCTTAAACTCACAATCAATTTCAAATCGCAGCTTTTGCAAAATGTTATGCCAATGCAGTGTTTTCTTAAGTTTTGAAAACTAAGCTAGATTCTTTTTTCACTTGCGCTACACAAGTGTTTTCACCTACAATCAACTTTAAAACACTGGTTTGACCTAACGTTCTGAAAATGCAGGAGGTACTACAATTTTGAAAATTAAGCATGTCATTTGTTTCTTTTGCTGCAATTCACTTGTTTTCACTTACAAAAAAATTCAAAACACTGATTTTACCTACCACATTCTGAAATAGGTGTTTCTCCTGTTTTGACAACAAAGAAAGCTACTATTTTCATTGGCAGATATGCATGTGTTTTGACTTACAATCAACTTCAAACCCTGGTTTACCTAAAACTCTGTGAATGCGGTCAGTTTTGCAGTTGTGCACATGAGGAAAGAATCTTGTTTCTTTCAGTGCTCTGCATGTGTTTTCTTTTATAATCAATGTTAAACACTGGTCTTAACTAATGCTCTGTAAATTCAGCAAGTTCTAGGGTTTTGAAATGCAAGTGCAATTCTTGTTTCCTTGGCTGTTATGAACTTTTTTTCACTTACAATACATGTCAAAGCATCCCTTAATGTAAGACTATACTAATGCAGTAGTTTCTTCACTTTTGAAATCCAATTAAGATTCCTGTTTCATTTGCTGCTATGCACATGTTTTCACTTACAATCAACTTCAAAACACTGCTTTTACCTAATGATCTGTGAATACAGTCGGTTCCTCAGTTTTGAAAACCAATAAATAAACTTCTTTCATTGGCTGTTTTCCACATCTTTTCACTTATAAGTAATGTCAAAACACTGGTTTTCCCAATGATTTGTGAATACAAGAGGTTCTTCCCTTTTGTAAAGTAAGTAAGACACTTGTTTCCTTGACTGTTATGTACTTGTTTTCACTAACAACCAATGTCAAAATACTGCTATTGCTGAGTGCTATGCCAATGAACTAATAACTTCAGTTTTGCAAACTAAGCTAGATTCTTATTTCATTGGCTTTTATGCACTTGTTTTCACTTTGAATCAAAGGCAAACATTGTTTTTACCTAACTCAGTCTGAATGCAAGAAGTTCTCCAGTTTACAAAACTAAGCAAGTACTCATTTCATTGGCAGCTTTGTACTTGTTTTGAGTTACATTCAACTTCAAAATCCTGGTTTTAACATAATGCTCTGTGAACACAGGAGGCTCTTTACTTTTGTAAAGTAAGTAAGATACTTGTTTCTTTGGCTGCTATGCACTTGTTTTCACTTACAACCAATGTCAAAACATGGCTTTTACCTAATGTTATGTCAATGCAGTAGTTTCTTCATATTTGAAATCTAAGAAACTTCCTTCATTCATTTGCTGGATGAACATGTTTTCACTTACAATCAAATTGAAAGCACTGATTTCACCTAATGCTCTGTGAAGGCAGGATGTACTTCAATTTTGAAAGGTAAGTAAGTTACTTGTTTCTTTGGCTGCTATGCACATCCTTTCACTCACAATCAATGTTAAAACACTGATTTTACCTAATGATATGCCAATGCAGTGTTTTCTTCAATTTTCAAAATTAAGGAAGATCCTCATTTCCTGGGTAGCTATGCAACATTTTGATCTACAAGGAACTTCACAATCTTAGTTTTAACATAATGCTCTGTGAATACAGGAGGTTCTTTACTTTTGTAAAATAAGAAAGATACGTGTTGCCTTGGCTAATATTCACTTGTTTTTACTTACAACCAAGGTCAAAATACCACTTTTACATAATGCTATGCCAAAGCACTAGTTTCATCACTTTGAAATCTAAATAAGATTTATGTTTATGTTTCATTTGCTGCTATACGCATGTTTTCACTTACAATCGACTTCTAAACACTAATTTTACCTAACACTCTGTGACTACAGGAGGTACTTCATTATTGAAAGGTAAAAAAAATGTTTCCTTGACTGCTTTGCACTTGCTTTCACTCACAATCAATGTCAAAACCTCGTTTTTATCTAATGCTATGCCACTGCAGTGGTTCCTCCAGTTTTTTTTCTCCTTGTTTTTCTTTAACTTTATTTTGTACATTTAGTAACTGAAAACATAAACAATTAAAAACTAAAAAGTTCAGTTTTGAAATCTAAGTAATATTCTTGTTTCATTTACTGGTATGCCTTTCTTTCACTTATAATCAAGTTCAAAACCCTGGTTTTACCTAACACACTCTGAATCCAGGTGATTCTTCAGTTTGACAAGTAACTAAGAAACTCTTCTCATTGGCAGCAATGCAAGTGTTTTGATGTACAATCAATTTCAATATCCTGGTTTTAACCTAATGCTCTGTGAATACCGGAGGTTCTTCTCTTTTGTAAAGTAAGGAAGATACTTGTTTCCTTGGCTGCTATGCACTTTTTTTCACTCACAATCAATGTCAAAACACTGATTTTACCTAATGCTACTCCAAAGCAGTGGTTTCTTCAATTTTGAAAACTAAGCAAGATACTTGTTCCCTTGGCTGGAATGCACTTGTTTTGACTGACAATAAAATTCAAAGCACTGGTTTTACCTAACACACTCTTAATGGAGGCAGTTCTTCAACTTTGATAATTAAGCAAGATACTCCTTTTATTGCTAGGCATTGACTTGTTTTGAGTGACAATCAACTTTAAAATCCTGGTTTCAACCTAATGCTCTGTGAACAGGAGGTTCTTTACTTCTGTAAAGTAAGACAGATACTTTCCTTGGCTGCTATGCACTTGTTTTCACTTACAACCACTGTCAATACACCGTTTTTACCTAATGCTATGCCAATGTAGTAGTTTCTTCACTTTTGAAAACTAAGTAAGTTTCTTATTTCATTTGCTGCTATGCATGAGTTTTCACTTACAATCAACTTCAAAACACTGGTTTACTTAACACTTTGTGAATGCAGGAGGTAATTCAATTGTGAAAGGTAAGTGTAGCCAATGGGTGAATTGATGTAATTATGAATTCCAAAAATATAACTGGGTCATGGTTATAAACTGATCTGTTAATCTGGGCATGATTAAGTTTTGATTAGTGTGTTGACTGGGCCACATCAGTAGGGCATTGATCCCCACTCCCTGGTGAGTGGGGGAAGAAATTATTAAAGGCATCACAAAGGACAAATCTGCAGCAGATGAGAAGTTGGAGTTTTGATGTTGGAGAATTAATATTCAAGAGAAGGTCCCAGGAGAAGAGAAGTGAGCCATTCACCTGATATTCTACAGCTGACCTTGTGGAGGAAACAGAGGAGCTAAATCAGAGAGAAATGCATCCTGGGAAGAGAGGAAACCAAGAAACCTGAACCCTGGCAAATGTCGGGAGCTGTCTTGCTCCAACACATGGCAATGGACTTTGGTGAGAGAAGAAACATATGCTGTATGGCCTGGTAACTGTGGATTTCTACCCCAAATAAATACCTTTTATAAAGACCAACCCATTTCTGGTATTTCATATTAGCACCCCTTTGACTGACTAATACAGAATTTGGTACTGTGGAGTGGGGAAGTGCTTTTGTAATTACCAAAATTACCAAATGTTGGAATGGTTTTATAAATGGTAAGGGGTATTTTTTGGAGGAATTGTGAAATGCTTGATGGAAAAGGCCAAGATCACTTTGAAGAAACTGTTGATAGCAATATGGATGCTAAGGAGTCTTTTTATGATGTTTTGGAAGTAAATGATGATGATATTATTGGAAAATGGAGGAAAGGTGATCCATGTTTTAAAGTTGCAAAGAACTTAGCAAGATTAACTCGTGGTGTTATACGGAAGACAGAATTTGAAAATGGTGAACCAAAGCATTTAACTGAAGAATTTTCCAAGGTAAACTCGGAGCATGTGGCTTGGCTTTTACTTGCAGCTTATAGCAAAATACTAGATAATGTCAAAACACTGCTTTTACCTAGTGATATGCCAATGGTAAGTGATATGCCAATAAGCTACTTTCTTCGGTTTTGAAAACTCAGCAAGACACTTGTTTCCATGACATCTATGCACTTGATTTCACATAGAATCAAAGGCAAACTCTGGTTTTACCTAAGACAGTCTGCATGCAGGTGGGTCTCTTGTTTTGAAAACAAAGCAAGATACTCATTTCATTGGCAGTTCTGCACTTGTTTTGAGTTACAATCAACTCCAAAATCCTGGTTTTAACCTATTGCTCTGTGAATAAAGGAGGTTCTTTACTTCTGTAAAGTAAGATCCTTGTTTCCTTGGCTTCTTTGCACTTGTTTTCACTTAGACTCAAAGGCAAACACTAGTTTTACCTAACACAGAGTGAATGCAGAAGGTTCTCCAGTTTTGAAAACTAATCAAGATCCTCATTACTTTGGCAGCTATGCACGTATTTTGAGTTACAATCAACTTCAAAATCCTTGTTTTAACCTAATGCTCTGTGAATATAGAAGTTTCTTCACTTTTGTAAAGTAAAAGGGATACTTATTTCCGTGGTTGCTAGGCACTTGTTTTCACTTACAAACAATGTTAAAGCCCCACCTTTACCTAATGCTATGCTAATGCCATAGTTTCTTCACTTTTGAAATGTAGGTAAGATTCTTGTTTCATTTGCTGTTTCGAACGTGTTTTCACTTACAATCAACTTCAAACCAGTGGTTTTACCTAACGTTCTGTGAATGCAGGAAGTACTTCAATTTTGCAAGGTAAGTAAGATACTTTTTTCATTGGCTGTTATTCACTTGATTTCACTCACAATCAATGTCAAAATATGGCTTTTACCAAATTCTATACCAATGCAGTGTATTGTTCAGTTTTGAAAACTAAGCATAATACTTGTTTCATTTGTTGCAATGCACTTGTTTTTACTTACAATGAAATTCAAAACACTGGTTTTACCTAACAACCTCTGAATGCAGGCATTTCTTCAGTTTTGACAACTAAGCAAAATACTCTTTTCAATGGCATGTATGAGTGTGTTTTGATTTACAGTCAACTTCAAAACACTGGTTAAACCTAACACTCTGTGACTGCATGAGGAACTTCAATTTTGAAAGGTAAGTAAGATAGTTGTTTCTTTGGCTGCTATGCACTTACTTGCTGTTTCTCACAATCAATGTGAAAACCTTGCTTTTACGTAATGCTATGCCAATGCAAGTGTTTCTTCAGTTTTGAAATCTAAGAAAGATTCTTGTTTCATTTGCTGCTATGCATGTGTTTTCAGTTCCAATCAACTTCAAGACACTGGTTTTACCTAATGCTCTGTGAATACAGTAGCTTTTTTAGTTGAAAAGTAAGACTGAAACTTGTTTCATAGGCTGTTATGCACATGTTTTCACTTCTAATCCAAGTCAAAACACTGGTTTTACCTAACACTCCCTAAATGCTGGTGATTCTTCAGGTTTTAAAACTAAGGAATATACTCTTTTCATTGGAAACTATGCACATATTTTGACTTACAATCAACTTCAAAACATTGGTTTTACCTAATTCTCTGTGAATGCAGTTGATTCGTTAGTTTTGAAAACTAAGAAAGAAAATTGTTTCAGTGGCTGCTATGCATGTGTTTCCTCTTATAATCAATATCAAACCTCTGGTTCTACTTAATGCTTTGTGAACACAGGAGGTGCATTATTTTTGTAAAGACAGTAAGGTGCTTTATCCTTGGCTGCTATGTAATTTTTTTCACTAGCAATCCATGTCAAATCTCTGCTTTACCTAGTGCTATGCCAATGCACTAATTTCTTCAGTTTTGAAAATTAAGCAAGATACTTGTTTCATTGGCTTTTATGCACTGGTTTCACTTAGAATCAAAGGCAAACAGTAGTTTTAACTAACACAGTTTGAATGAAGATGGTTCTCTAGTTTTGTAAACTTACCAGAACCTACCTTCACTGGAAGCTATGCACTTGTTTTGAGTTACAAACAACTTCAAAATCCTGATTTTAACCTAATGCTCTGTGAATACAGGAGGTATTAAACAAGGTCTTGCTTGGTTTCCACAAGTGAAGCAATGTCTGAATTCACAAAATCTTATGTATCACCACTGTTTTATAATTCATTATAAGTGAAAAAAAGTGTGAAGCAGGCAATTAAATGAGTAACTTGCTTAGTTTTCAAACCTAAGAACTACTTACACTCACAAAGCATTAGCTAAATGTGTTTTTACCTTGCTTGTAAGTGAAAACAAGTGTGTAGCAGACATTCAAACAAGCATCTTGCTTAGTTTTCAAAACTGAACAACCTCCTTCATTCACAGAGCATTTGGTCAAACAAGTGTTTTGATATTTAATGTAAGTGAAACAAGTGTGTCACAGTAAATTAAAGATATAACTTCCTTATTTTTCACAAATGAAGAACATTTGGTAAAACCATGTATTTGGCATTGGTCTTAAGTTAAAATGAGTGCACAGCAGCCAATTAAAGCAGTAACATACTTAGTTTCCACAACTGAAAGAAATAACTGCATTCTCAGCATATTAGGTAAACCAGCATATTGATATTGTAAGTGAAAAGAAGTGCATAGCAGTCAATTAACCAAGTAACTTGTTAGTATACAAAACTGAAAAATTTACTGCATTCACAAAGAATTAGGTAAATCCAGTGTTTAACATTGATTGTAAGTGAAACAAGTGCCATAGCATCCAAATAAAGAAGTAATTTGCTTAGTTTTCATAACTGAAGAACCTCCTACATTCACAGAGCATTAGGTAAAACCAGTGATTTGATATTTATTGAATGTGAAAAGAAGTGCATAGCAATCAAATAAACAAGGATTTGCTTGGTTTCCACAAGTGAATAATTGACTGTATTCACAGAAACTTATGTATCCCCACTCCTTTGACAGAGATTGTAAGTGAAAAGAAGTGTGAAGCAGGCAATTAAATGAGAAACTTGCTTATTTTCAAAACAGAAGTGCCACTTACATTCACAAAATTTTATGAAAAACCAGTGTATTTTACTTGGTTGTAAGTGAAAGAAGTGCAAAACAGCCCATTAATGAAGTAACATGCTTAGTTTTCTAAATGGAAGAAACTACAGCATTCAAAGAGTGTTAGGTATCACAGCAGATATGCCATTGAGGGTAAGTGGGAAAAAGGTGCATATTTGTCATTTAAAGAAGTAAATCACTTAGTTTTCCTACCTAAAGGAACTGCTGCATACCAAGAGCATTAGATAAATAATTGTTTTGCCATTGATTGTAAGTGAAAACAAGTGCATAGTACCCAATGTAAAATTAACATGTTTAGTTTTCACAATTTGAAGAAACAACAGCATTCTCAGTGTATTAGGTATAACCAGCATTTTGTCAGTGTAAGTGAAAGCAAGTGCATAGCAACCAATTAAACAAGTAACCTGCTTAGTTTTCAAAACTGAAGAAAATCCCACATTCACATATCATTAGGTAAAACCAGTGTTTGTATATTTATTGTATGTGAAAACAAGTGCTTAGCAAACAATTAAACAAGCACTTCCTTGCTTTTCAAAATTGAAGAAATGACTGCATTCTCAGCAACTTATGTATCACCACTGCTTTGACATTGATTGTAGGTGAAAAGAAGTGTGAAGCAGCAATTAAATGAGTAATTTGCTTAGTTTTCAAAAATGCAGAAGCACTTTCATTTACAAATCATTAGGTAAAACCAGTGTGTTTTTAATTGATTGTAAGTAATAAGGAGTGCAAAGCAGCCAATTAAATAAATAAGTTCCTTAGGTTACACAAATAAAAATCTACTGCATTCCCAGAAAGTTAGGCAAAACAATGATTGTGACATTGGTTTAAGTTAAAACAATTGCATAACAGCCAATTTTAAAAGTAGAATGATTAGTTGTCAAAAGTAAAGAACCTACCACATTCACAGAACATTAGGTAAAACCAGTGCTTTGACATTGCTTGTCAGTGAAAACACATTTTATAGCAGCCAAATAAAGAAGCAATTTGCTTAGTTTCCAAAACTGAAGAACCTCCTACATTCACAAAATTTTGGGTTAAACCAGTCTTTTGATATTTATTCTATGTGAAAAACAGGTGCATAGTAGCCAATTAAACAAGGACTTGCTTGGTTTATAAAAGTGAAGAAATGACTGCATTCACAGAATCTTATGTATCACCATTGCTTTGACATTGATTGTAAGTGAAAAGAAGTATGAAGTAGGCAATCAAATGAGTAACTTGCTTAGTTTTCAAAACTGAAGAACAACTTTCATTCACAAAGTGTTAGGTAAAATCAGGGTTTTTCATTGATTGTAAGAGAGAACAGGTGCAAAGCAACCAATTAAGGAAGTAACATTCAGAGATTTTGCAGCTGAAGAATATCCTGCATTTACATATCGCTAGATAAAACCACCATTTTGACATTGATTTTAACTGAAAACATGTGAATAGTATCCTATAAAACAAGAACCTGTCTTAATATTTGAAAACTGAAGAACCACTTCATTCACAGAGTGTTAGGTAACACCAGGGTTTAGGCATTGATTGTAAGTGAGAATGAATACCAGCAAAGAACACAAGTAGCTTGCTTAGAATTCAAAACAGAATGACCTACTGCATTCACAGTGCATTAGGTAAAATCAGGATTCTGACACTGATGTTAAGTGAAATATATGTGCTTCAGGCTGTTAAATGAGCAAGTTACATAGATTGCAAAACTGACAGACCACTTATATTCACAAAGCATTTGTCAAAACTACTGTTTTTTCATTGAAGGTAAGAAAAAGTGCAAAGCAGCCAAATAAGGAAGTAACATGCATCGTTTTCAAACCTGAAGAAACTCCTGCATTCACAGAATGTTAGGTAAAACCACCATTTCAACATTGATTGTAAGTGTCAAGTAAGTGTCAAGCAATTAAATGATTAACTTCCTTAGCTTTCAACACTGAAGAACCACTTACAACCACTAAGGTAAAACCAGTGTTTTTCATTGATTGTAAGTAAGAAAAAGTGAATAGTATCCTATTAAACAAGTACCTTGCTTAATTTTTGAAAATTGAAGAACCTCCTTCATTCACATGGTGCTAGGTAAAACCAGTGTTTTGATATTGGTTGTAAGTGAAAACAAGTGCATAGCAGCAAATTAAACTACTTGCTTGTAATTCAAACCTGAAGAACCTCATGCATTCACAGAGCATTAGTTAAAACCAGGGTTTTACATTGATTGTAAGTGAAAACACGAGTGTACCAGGCAAGTAAACAAGGAATTGCTTAGTTTTCCAAACAGAAGAACCTCCTTCATTTACAGTACATTAGGTCAAAGTAGAGTTTTGATGTTGAATGTAAGTGAAAACAACTGTATAGCAGCCAATTAAAGAAATACCTTCCTTAGTTTCACAAATGAAAAAATAATTGCTTTCCCAGAACGTTAGGTAAAACCATAGTTTTGACATTAGTTGTAAGTTAAAACAAGTGCATAGCAGCCAATTAAAGAAATAACATGCTTAGTTTTCACAACTGAAGAAACAACTGCATTCACAGAGTGTTAGTTAAGAAAACTGATTTCTCATGGACTGTAAGTGAAAACAAGAACATATCAGTCATTTAAAGAAGTAGGTTGCTTAGTTTTCCCAAAGGAAGAAACTACTGCATTCTAAGAGCATTTTATAAACCATGGTTAAATGAGTAAGTTGCTTAGTTTTCAAAACTGAAGAATCTACTGCATTCACAGAGCATTAGGTGAAACCAGTGTTTTGACACTGACTGTAAGTGAAAACATTTGCCATAGCAGCCAAATAAAGAAGTAACTTGCTTAGTTTTCAAAACTGAAGAACCACTTACATTAACAAAGTGTTAGGCAAAACCAGTGTTTCTTCATTGATTGTAAATGACAACAAGTGCAAAGCAACCAATTGAGGAAATAACATGCCTACTTTTCTCAACTGAAGAAACCCCTGCATTTACAGAGAGTTAGGAACACCAACATTTTTACATTGATTGTAAGTGAAAACAAGTGAATAGTATCCTATTTAACAAGCACCTTCCTTAATTTTTGAAAAAACGAAGGACCTCCCTCATTCACAGAGCATCAGATATTACCAGGTTTTTGACATTGGTCATATGTGAAAACAAGTATATAGCACTAAATGAAAAGTAACTTGTTTTATTTTCACAATGGAAGAAACAACTGCATTCACAAGTATTAGGTAAAACCAAGATTTTCTTTTAAACAAAATCCACATTTTATTTAGATTGAAATAAACTGTACAAAATTGATTTTCTTCACCAAAAATAACAGCAATTTTTTGTATTATCCCTAGATAAACCACAAAACCTTATTTTTGTAGGCTTTCCAGAATTTGCTTATAAATCAAGATGAGGCATTAGATCTAGTCATGGAAATAGACAGAAGAGACAAATCAGTTGTCAGTATCCATGGCCTCTTGTTTCTGTCTTGACCATGAAACAGAAGTGTTCAACACATACCTGCTAAAAAGCTTGTGAAGGTGAAGGCTCAACTAAGGAATGTGAACAGCCACAACCAGATGTGGAAAAAAGGCATTTAAACTGTAACTTGCTCATTTAAGTTCATTTGATAAAGACAAAATCTACACTGAAATCTTTGCTTGGCAAGCTCATTTACTTGCACACTCTGGTAATTCCATTAACTGCCCAATACAAATTTTTAACAATATACTTAAAACCCCTACTAGTTAAAAGTCAGTCATAAGCCTCACTGTAACATTTTTCAAAATATATTCCTTTCCTTCCATATCTCCTCAAAATTTACTTCTTCAAAGTACTGATAACCTGACAATTGGATCCACAGTGATGATAAATGTCTAAAATGACTTAACTAAAATAATTCCAGTATGCCACCAACAGAGATCACACAGAATGAAATGTGGCAACTTCAATGCTATCTTCTGGAAGAATGGATGGATCTTCAAAGCATAAGAGTTCAAACAGGGTCCCTTTAAATAGGTAGATTATTAATAACTAATGTATTAAATGGGAGAACTATAGGTGCAGATATTCAGTGATTAAGTGGCCTACATACACCTTACAGTTTTTTCCTCCAAATAGAAGAGAAAACCTGTTTTAAAAGTCTCATGTGTTTTCAATGGTTTCTAAATTACTTGTAGGAAGCTCTGACTTAGTTGTATAGAGTTTGATATATGTAATCACCATTAAATCCAGATCCAGTTTTATATTAAAATTTGTATTAAACAAAGCCAAGTTACTTGAACTTTGGTCTGTCAAAGTGTTCCTTAGGTATGCTTTGAGACATTTTCACCCATTTTCTTAGCATTCATCCTCAAACTTCATCATGGAAGGAATAGATAAGACATTCAACAATGCATAAACATTAGGAAAAAACTTGGTGCCAGGCAGATGGAGGGCTTCATAAATGGTTGAATGAAGCTCTATATCTTTCCCTCTATGTTCCACTTGATTCTCCAACAATGAAGCTCAGTTGAGATTGTGTCAGGATTGGGTAAGTCACGTCTGTACATGTCAGCATGGTGTTCTTACTATGTATTGAATTTGAGCTGTTGCATGACAGAGGGCACCAGAGATAAGCATTTAAGAGCTTTGAGGTGCTGTTCTGAGAATATATCTTTAAGTTCCTGATGTGCACCACTATTGGAACATTTAGGGTTTCTTTATGGTAACTCTCAGAGGTTAGCTGAGATTCCAGATTACCTTGCTGAGCCCTGTGGAATTTGCCAGGGAGTTTCACTTGAATATCAAGTTTGTTTGCCAAATTTGTGGCTTTTTCAAACCAAAATTCATGATAACCTTCAATATTTTCCATTACTTTATTGAGTGAATGCAGCACTGCAGTCAAGCTGCTGGCTGCAAAGAAGACATCAGAGGTTTGCCCCTGGAGATTTTTCCCAAAGGCTCTTGTAAAAGATAAGACATTCTTAAGAACAACAATGGTAACAATGAAATCAAAATCTGTTACTGCATTACAGAGTACAAATGCTCAGCCAGATATACAGTTATTCCATCTAACATTTGTGTCAATATTTATACCATCCAAACATAAAACATGTGCTTGCAGGAGATCCACTAAAATTTCAAAAGCATCATGCCTGCCTGTCCACTGAGAAAGTCAAACTTCCTTCAGTTAATTCCCCCTTTCTTCATTGCTTTGAAAAAGGACAGAAATTACATTGTCAAGTTCTAAAAGTAGTTGTGGTGATAGATGGAAAAAATAAATAAATTTCCTCAATCATCCCCAATGCAACAGATACTCCCATCACAGGCAATGATTTTGCTAACCACATATTTAAGGCACAGGAAGAACAGAGTGTGTAGACATCTTGGGGATATTTCTCTAGAAGTCTAGAAGCAACAACTATCATTTTGGAAGAAACTCCACTGGACACAATGTAAGCCTGTCCACGAGAGTACTCCGTGTTCAGTTCCCACTTCTCAGTTACTGTAGTGTGAAATTTCACAGCCAAAATTTCTGCACCAGCTTCATAAGGCAGGAAGCCCACAAATTCCTCTCAGGTTATGAGATTCACCAACAAACCTCACAAACACAGGCAGGTGCTCTTCCCCTCCTATGTCCACCAATCATCAGTGATAATGGAAAAGAAGTGTGAGTCTCTCATTTCCCTGAGGGTTCTTCCTGAATGCAGCTCTCACATATTTCTAGCATCTGTTTCTGCTGTGTTTTTGAAAAGAACAATGTGCTAACATCTGTTGTTTCAATACACTTTCTCACAACCTCTTCACCAGAATTTATTCAACACTCCAGCAGTGCTTGAAAGTTATCATGAATAAAGAGTCCTTCAGGGAGTTCATCAGCTTCATGTACTTCCAGAGGTTTGTTTTGTTTTCCATAAGAATCAAAATTTCAAATAAATATTTTAGGAATTCTTTATTTTCCTTCACTTCAATAGTTAAAGTGTCTTCATCCTGTTCTTCACCCCCTTCGTCTGCATTGGGGTTTTGAGCTTTGCTGTTGTTTGACTCCTTATGTTTTTGTTCCTGTTAAGAAGTTTCATCAATTTTTCTCTGTTTCAGTGATCTGATTTCATCTTCACTCAATTCTTTATTCATTTTCTGTGTCTACTATATGCATTGTTCAAATGACTGGTAAGATAAAATATTGTTGGTATAGCATTATCTTGAAGAACTGTCTTATAAGGATTAGTTCTACAGATCATAGAGTTTTCAAAGTGTTTGGCACATAACAAATAATGTTTACTTAGCTGATCAGGTGTTTTATCTTCTAAGTCTGCTCTCCTACAATTCTCCACCCAATTCTGGCATCTGACCAGGTCTCACAGAAACCTGAAGGAGGCCAGATTGGATTGTGTGCTCTTCACTTTCAGTTGGAGACACTGCAGAAGTTTGGCATCATTGCCCACCTGCCAGCTGGCCCAGTCTTCCACTCCCTGCCTCCTCAAGACAGCTCACCTGTGAGCTCACATCTGTGCCTGGGAGGGGAGCCAGTCCAGCTGGCTGGCTTGGCAAGGCCAATGCACCCCAAAGCTGCATTTTGACATTGATTGCAAGTGTGTAACAGCAAATTATACAAGTAACAGGTTTAGTTTTCAAAACTGAAAGGCCTCCTTCATTCATAGAGTATTAGGTAAAATCACTGGCATTGATTGTAAATGAGAATAAATACCAGCAAATAACACAAGTACCTTGTTTAGAATTCAAAACACAATAACCTATTGCATTCACAGAGAATTAGGTAAAACCAGTGCTTTGGCATCAATTGCAAGTGAAAAGAAATGTGCAGCAGGCAATTAAATGAGTAACTTGTATAGTTTTCAAAACTGAAGAAACACTTAAATTCACAGAGCATTAGGTCAAACAAGTGTTTTATATTGAATGTAAGTAAAAGCATGGGTAGCAGCCAATTACAGAAAAAACTTTCTTATTTTTCACAACTGATGAAACAACTGCATTCCCAGAACATTAGGTAAAACCATGGTTTGACATTGGTTGTAAGTTAAACGAGTGCATACCAGTTAAAGAAGGAATGTGCTCAGTTTTCACAACTGAAGAAATGACTGCATTCACAGAGTGTTGGGTATCACAACAGATTTGCCATTGCCTGCAATTGAAAGCAAGTGCATAGCATTAATTGAAAGAAGTAAATTGCTTAAGGTTCCGAACTGAAGAAACTGCTGCATTACAAGAGTGTTAGGTAAACTATTTTTTGCCATTGATTGTAAGTGAAAATAAGTGCCTAGCCCCCAATTAAAAAGTAACTTGCTTAGTTTTCACAAATTGCAAAAAAAATCTGCATTCTCATCACCTAAGGTAAAACCAGCATATTGACATTGTAAGTAAAACAAGTGCACAGCAGCCAATTAAACAAGTAACATGCTGAGTTTTCAAAATTGAAGAACCTACTGAATTCACAGAGCATTAGGTAAAAACAGTGTTTTGACATTGATTGTAAGTGAAAACAAATGCCATGGCAGCCAAATAAAGAAGTAATTTGCTTCTTTATTCAGTTGTCAAAACTGAAGAACCTCCTACTTTCAGAGAACATTAGGTAAAACCAGTGTTTGATATTTATTGTATGTGAAAACAAGTGCATATCAGACTATTAAAGAGGGACTTGCTTGGTTTTCACAAGTGAAGAAATGACTGCATTCATAGAATCTCATGTATCACCATTGCCTTGGCATTGATTTTAAGGGAAAAGAAGTGTGAAGCAGGCAATTAAATGAGTAACTTACTTAGATTTCAAAAATGGGAACCATTACATTCATAAAGCTTTACATAAAATCAGAATTTTTTTCTTTGATTGTAATTGAGAACAAGTGCTAATTCACCAATTAACAAAGTAACATACCTGGTTTTCACAACTGAAGAATCTCTTGCATTTCCTGAGGGTTAGGGAAAAACAGCATTTTGACATTTATTGTAAGTGAAAACAAAAGAATAGTATTATATTAAATAGGCAATTTCCTTGATTTTTGAAGCCTGAAAAATGTACCTTATTTCACAGAATCTCAAGTATCACCACATCTTTGACTTCATTTGTAAGTGAAAAAATTGTGCAGCAGGAAATTAAATGAGTAACTTGCATAGTACTCCAAACTGAAGAACAACTTACATTCACAAATCTTTAGGTAAAACAAGTATTTTTTCATTGATTGTGAGAACAAGTGCAAAGCAGCTAATTAAGGAATAATGCGTCCAGTTTTCACAATTGAAGAGAATCCAGCATTCACAAAGCATAAGGTAAAACCGCCATTTTGACATTGAAAGTGAAAAGAAGCATGTAGCAGGCAGTTCAATGAGTATCTTCCTTAGCTTTCAAAAGTGAAGAACCAGTAACCTTCACAAAGGTAAAACCAGTGTTTTTGCCTTCATTATGAGAAGAAATGAATACCATAATATTAAATAGTACCTTGCTTATTTTTGAAAAGTGAAGAACCTCCTTCATTCACAGAGTGTTAGGTAAAACCCGTGTTTTGACATTGATTGTGAGTGAAAACACGGGTGTAACATTCAATTAAACAAGCAACTTGCTTAATTTCCAAAACTGAAGGACCTCCTGAATGCACAGAGTATTAGGTAAAACCACCATTATTACCTTGATTGTAAGTGAAAACAAGTGAAGAGTATCCTATTAAATAAGTATTTTCCTTAATTTTTGAAAACTGAAGAATCTTCTTCATTCACAGAACTTTAGGTAAAACCAGTGTTTTGATATTTATTGAATGTGAAAACAAGAGCATAGCAGCCAATTAAAGAAATAACTTCCTTAGTTTTCACAAATGAAGTAACTAATGCATTCCTAGAACTTTAGGTACAACCATGGTTCTGACATTTGTTGTAATTGAAAACAAGTGCATAGCAGCCATTAAAGAAGTAACATGCTTACTTTTCACAACTGAAGAACCTACTGCATTCACAGAGTGTTAGTTATCACAACAGATTTGCCATTGACTGTAAGTGAAAAGAAGAGCATAGCAGTCACTTAAAGAACTAGGTTGCTTAGTTTTCCCAACCAAAGAAACTGCTGCATTCCAAGAGCATTAGGTAAACCATGGTTTTGTCATTGACTGTAAGTGAAAGCAAGTGCCTTAGCAGTTAAATATATAAGGAATTTGCTTAGTTTTCAAATTTGATGAATCTAATAAATTCACAGAGCATTAGGTAAAACCTATGTTTTGATATTTATGTAATATAAAAAAGTGCACAGCATCCAATGTAACAAGGTCCTGCTTGATTTTCACAAGTGAAGTAATGACGTTATTCACAAAATCTTATGTATCACCACTGCTTTGACATTCATTATAAGTGAAAAGGAGCATGAAGCAAGCAATTAAATGAGTAACTTGCTTAGTTGTCAAACCTAAGAAACACTTTCATTCACAAAGTATTAGGTGTTTTTACATTGATTGTGAGAAGATGTGAATAGTATCCTATTAAATAACTACCTTGCTTAATTTTTGAAATTTGAAGAACCTCCTTCATTCACAGAGTGTTAGGTAAAACCAGGGTTTTGACATTCGTCATAAGTGAAATCAAGTGCATAGCAGCAAATTACCCTTCTTGCTTGGAACTCAAAACTGAAAAACTTCATGCATTCACAGAGCATTATGTAAAATCTGTGTTTTGACATTGACTGTAAGTGAAAACAAGTGTTTACCTGGCAATAAAACAAGCAATTTTCTTACTTTTCAAAACTGAAGTACTTCCTTCATTCACAGAACATTAAGCCTAACAAGTGTTTTGATATTGAATGTAAGTTAAAATAAGTCTGTAGCATCCAATTAAAGAAATAGCTTTCTTAGTATTCAAAAATGAAAAAACTATGGCATTCCCAGATGGTTAGATGAAACCATGTTTTTGACATGGTTGTAAGTAGAAACAAGTGCATAGAAGTCAATTAAAAAGTATTTCACTTAGTTTTCCCAACTGAAGATATTATTGCATTCTGAGAGTGTTAAGGAAACCATGATTTTGTCACTGATTTTAAATGCAAACCAGTGCATAACACCCAATGGAAAAGTAACTTGCTTCATTTTCACAATTAAGAAAAACTCCATTGTCTGTTTATTAGGTAAAACAAGTATATTGACAATGTAAGTAAGAAGAAGCATAGCAGCAAATTAAAGAAGTAACATGTTGAGTTTTCATAACTGAAGAAACCACTGCAATCACAAAATGTTAAGTATCACAACTGATTTGCCATTTATTATAAGTGAAATCAAATGAGTAGCATTCATTTAAAGAAGTAAATTGCTTGGTTTTCCAAAGTGAAGTATTACTGCATCCCAAGAGCATTAGTTAAACCATTGTTTTGTCACTGATTATAAGTGAAAACAAGTGCATAGCTCCCAATGAAAATGTAACTTCCTTAGTTTTCAAAACTTGAAGAAAGAACTGCATTCTCAGCATATTAAGTAACACCATCATATTGACATTGTAAGTGAAAACAAGTGCACAGAAGCCAATTAAGCAAGTAACTTCATTAGTTTTCAAAACTGAATAATGTACTTCTTTCAGAGAGCATTAGGTAACACTAGTGTATTGAAATTGATTGTAAGTGAAAACATGTGCCATGGCAACCAAATAAAGAAGTAATTTGCTTAATTTTCAAAACTGAAGACCCTCCTACATTAACAGAGCATTAGGCAAAAGAAGTGTTTTTATATTTATTGTATTTGAAAACAGTTGCATAGCAGAAAATTAAAGAAGGACTTGCTTTGTTTCCACAAGTGATGAAATAACTATATTCACAGAAACGTAAGTATCACCACTGCTTTGACAATGATTGTAAGTGAAAAGATGTATGATGTAGGTAATTAAATGAGTAACTTGCTTAGTTTTCAAAGCTGAGGAACCACTTACATTTCCAAAGCATTAGGTAAAACCAGTGTTTTAAAATTGATTGTGAGAAGAAGTGAAAAGTATTCTATAAAACAAGTACCTTGCTTAATTTTTGAGAATTGGAGAGCATCCTTCATTCAGAGAAAATGGGGTAAAACTACTATTTAACATTGATTTTTTGTGAAAACAAATGAATAGTATCTTTTTAAACAAGTACCTTCCTTAATTTTTGAAAACTAAATAACGTCTTTATTTCACAAAGTGTTAGGGAAAAGTAGGGTATTTACATTAGTTGTAAGTGAAAACAAGTGCATAGCACCAAATGAAAGTTAGTTACTTAGTTTTCACAATAGAAGAAGCAATTACTTTCACAAGTATTAGGTAAAAACAGCATTTGACATTTATTGTAAGTGAAAACAAGTACATAAGGGCCAATTATATAAGTAAATTACTTAATTTTTAAAACTGAAGGACCTCCAGCATTCATAGAGCTATAGGTAATACCACTATTTTGGCATTGATTGTCAGTGAGAAAAAAATACCTGCAAATAACACAAGTACATTTCTTAGAATTAATGAAGTAAAGTGCCAAGTTTTCTAAACTGAAGAAACTCCTGCATTCACAGAGTGTTAGGTCAAACCACTAGCTTGACATTGTAAGTGGAAAGTAGTAGTGTGATGAAGACAATTAAAGGAGTAACTTGCTTAGTTTTTTAAACTGAAGAACCACTTACATTCACAAAGGTAAAACCAGAGTTTTTTCATTGATTGTAAATAAGAAGTGAATAGTATCCTATTACACAAATACCTTTCTTAATTTTTGAAAATTGAAGAACCTCCTTCATTCACAGAGTGTTAGGTAAAACCCAGGTTTTGGCATTGATTGCAAGTGAAAACAAGTGCATATCACCAAATGTAAAATTAACTTGCTTAGTTTTCACAACTGAAGGAAATACTGCATTCACAAGTGTAATGTAAAACCAGTATTTTGTCATTGATTGTAAGGGAAAACAAGTGTGTAATATCCAATTGTACAAGTAACTAGCTAATTTTCAAATTGAAGGACCTCCTGCATTCATAGAGCATTAGGTAAAACCACTGTTTTGACATTGATAGTAAGTGAGAATAAATACCAGCAAATAACACAAGTAACTTGCTTAGAATTCAAAACAGAATAACCTACTGCATTCACAGAGCTTAGGTAAAACCAGTGCTTTGACATTGGTTGCAATTGAAAAGAAATGTGCAGCAGGCAATTAAATGCATAACTTTCATAATTATCAAAACTGAAGAACAACTTACATTCACAAACTGTTATGTAAAACCAGTGCTTTTTCATTGATTGTAAGTGAGAAGAAGTGAATGATATCCTATTAAACAAGAAAATTTAAGAACTTCCTTCATTCACAAAGTTTTAGGCAAAACCAGGGTTTTGACATTGATTTAAGTGAATACAAGTGTATAGTATCCTATAAAAAAGTACTTTCCTTAAATTTTAAAACTGAAAACCTGCCTTCATTCACAGATTGTTAGGTAAAACCACGGTTTAGACATTGGTTGTAGGTTAAAACAAGTGTCCAGCACCCAAATTAAAGATGTAATGTGTTTCTTTTCACAACTTAAAAAAATACTGCATCCACAGAGTGTTAGGTCTCACAACTGATTTGCCATTGATTGTAAGTGAAAAGGAGGCATAGAGGCCATTTAAAGAAGTAAATTCCTTTGCTTTTCCACGTGGAGAAACTACTGCATTACAAGAGCATTAGGTAAACCATCGTTCAATCATTGATTGTAAGTGAAAACAACTGCATAGCACCCTATGAAAAAGTAAATTTTTTAGGTTTCACAAATTGAATATAGAGCTGCATTCTCAGTGTATTCATTAAAAGCAGCATATTGAAATTGTACATGAAAACAAGTGCATAGCAGCCAATTAAACAAGGACTTGCTTGGTTTTCACAAGTGAAGAAATGACAGCATTCACACAATCTCATGTATCACCACTGATTTGACATTGATTGCATGTGAAAAGAAGTGTGAAGCAGGAAATGAAATGAGTAATATGCATAGGTTTAAAAACTGAAGTTCCATTTACATTCAGAAAACATTAGGTGAAACCAGTATTTTTCATTGATGGTGAGAAAAAGTGAATATTATCCTATTAAAACAGTGCCTTGGTTAAATTTTGAAAATTGAAGAAGCATCTTCTTTCACAAAACCAGTGCTTTGACATTGATAATAAATGAATGGAGGTGTGCAGCAGGCAATTAAAACAGTAAGTTGCATAGTTTTCAAAATCAAAGAACCACTTACATTCACAAAGTGTTAGGTAAAACCTAACAATCTCATTGATTGTGAGAACAAGTGCAAAGCAGCCATTTAAGTAAGTAACGTGATTAGTTCTCACAACTGAAGAAACTCCTGCATTCACAGAGCATTAGGTAGCACCACCATTTTGACATTGATTTGAAGTGAAAAGAAAGGTTTAGCTGGCAATTAAACAAGTAAATTGGTTTGTTTACAAAACTGAAGAATCACTTGCATTGACAAAGGTAAAACCAGTGTTTTTTAATTGATTGTGAGTGAGAAGAAGTGAGTAGTATCTGATTAAACAGGCACCTTGCTTAACTTTTGAAAATTGAAGAACCTCCTTCATTCACAGAGTGTTATTTGAAACCAGGGTTTGACATTGGTTGTAAATGAAAACAAGTGCATAGCAGGAAATAAATCTACTTGCTTGGAATTCAAAACTGAAGAACCTGGTGCATTCACATAGCATTAGGTAAAACAAGTGTTTTGATATTGATTGTAACTGAAAACAAGTGTGTAGAGGCAATTAAAGAAGCAACTTGCTTAGTTTATAAAACTGAAGAACCTCCTTCTTTCACAGAGCATTAGGTTAAACAAGTGTTTTGGTATTGAATGTAAGTGAAAACAAGTGCATAGTAGCCTACTAAAGAAATAACTTCCTTAATTTTCACAAATGAAGAATTGTCTGCATTCCCAGAATTTTAGGTAAAACCATGTATTTGACATTGGCTGTAATTTAAAACAAATGCATAACAGCCAATTATAGAATAAATGTGCTTAGTATTCACAACTGTAGAAACTGCTGCATTCGCAGACTGTTCGGTATCACAACTGATTTGCCATTGACTACAAGTGGAAACAAGTACTATAACAATCATTTAAAAAGTATATTGTTTAGTTTTCCCAACTGAAGAAATTACTGCATTCCAAAAACATTATGTTAGCCGTTCTTTTCTAATTGATTGTAAGTGAAAACAAATGCTTAGAAGCCAAGGAAAGTACTATTTTACTTAATTTTCAAAAGTGAAGCACGTCTTTGTTCACATAGAATTAAGTAAAACCAGACATTTTACAATGATTATAAGTGCAAACAAGTGCATAGCAGTCCCTGAAACAAGTTTCTTTCTAAGTTTTCAAAAGTAAAGAATCAACTGCGTTCACAGAGCATTATTTAAAACCAGGGTTTTGAAGTTGATTGTAAGTCAAAACATGTGCACAGTCTCAAATAAAGAGTATATTGCTTAGTTGTCAAATGTGAAGAAACTCATGCATTCAGAGTGTTAGCTAAAACCATTATTTTGATTTTGATCATATGTGAAAATTTGTGAATAACAGCTAATGAGACAAGACTGTCTTATTTTTCAAACTGAAAAACCTACTATATTCACAGAGCAATAGACAAAACCAGTGTTTTGAAGTTGATTGTTTGTGAAAACATGTTCATAACAGCAAATGACACAAGAATCTTACTTAGATGTCAAAACTGAAGAAACCACTGCATTGCAATACCTTTAGGTAAAAGCAGGTTTTTGACATTAATTGCGAGCGAAAGGAATTGCAAAGCAGCCAAAGAAACAAGTATCTTACAACTTTTCAAGAATACTAAGTGAATCCAGTGTTTTGAAGTTGATTGTAAGAGAAAATACATTCATAGCAGCAAATGAAACAAGAATCTTACTTAGATTTCAAAAGTTAAGAAACTACTGAACTGGCATAGCATTAGGTAAAAGTGGTGTTTTGATATTAGTTGTAAGTGGAAACAAGTGCACAGCAGCCAGGGAAATAAGTGTCTTACTTACTTTACAAAACTAAAAAACTCCCTGTATTCTCCAATATTCAGTTAAAACCAGGATTTGAAGTTGATTGTAACTCAAAACGGGTACATAGCTGCCAATGAAATGAGTATCTTGCTTAGTTTTCAAAACTGGAGAACCTCCTTCATTAAGCCTGTGTTAGGGAAAACCTGTGTTTGCCTTTGAGTCTAAGTGAAAACAAGTGCATAGAAGCCAAGGCAGAGGTATCTTGCTTAGTTTTCAAAACTGAAGAAATAAGTGCACTGACATAGCACTAGGTAAAAGCAGTGTTTTGACATTGATTGTAAGTGAAAACAACTGCATGACAGCCAAGGAAACAAATTTCTTACTTACTTGTCAAAAGTGAAACACCTCCCGTGTTCACAGTGCATTAAGTAAAACCAGAATTTTGACATTGATTATAAGTGTATAGTAGTCACTGAAAGAAGTATACATGTATACTGAAAGAAGTATACATGTATAGTAGTCACTGAAAGAAGTTTATTTCTTAGTTATCAAAACTAAAGAATCAACAGTGTTCACAGAGCATTAAGTAAAACCAGGGTTTTGAAGATCCTAGTAAGTCAAACATATGCATAGAATCCAAAGAAAAGAGTATATTGTTTAGTTTTCAAAACTGAAGAAACACCTGCATTCAGAGAGTGTTAGCTAAAACCATAGTTTTGACTTCAATCATAAGTGAAAACACGTACACAGCAGCCAATTAAAAAAGTCTCAGTCTTTCTTTTCAAACTGAAAAACATACTATATTCACAAAGCGTTAGGAAAACCAGTGTATTGAAGTTGATTTTAAGTGAAAAACACATGCAAAGCATGAAATGAAACAAGAATCTTACTTAGATTTCAAAAGTGAAGAAACAACTGCATTGGCATAGCATTAGGTAAACCAAGATTTTTGACATTGATTGTGAGGGAAAGCAAGTGCACAGCAGCAATAGAAACAAATACCCTACTTTTCTTTCAAAATTGAAGTACCTCCTGCATTCACAGAGCTTTAGGTGAAACCAGTGTTTTGAAGTTGATTGTAAGCAAAAACACCTTCATATCAGCAAATGAAACAAAAATCTTACTTAGATTTCAAATGTGAAGAAATCACTGCATTGGCATAGTGTTAGGTAAAAGCAGAGTTTGGCATTGATTGTAAGTGAAAACAAGTGCATAGCAGGCAAGGAAACAAGTATCTTTCATACTTTACTAAATTAAAGCACCTTCTGCATTCCCAGAGCTTTCAGTTAAAACCAGGATTTTGAACTTGATTGTAACTCAAAACAAGTACATAGAAGCCAATGAAATGAGTATCTTGCTTAATTTTGAAAACTGAAGAATCCAGGGCATTGGCATAGCATTAAGTAAAAGCAGGGTTTTGACATTGACTATGAGTGAAAGCAAGTACATAGCAGCCAAAGAAACAAGTATGTTACTAATCTTTCAAAATTGAATTACCTTATGCATTCAGAGAGTATTAGGTGAAACCAGTGTTTTGAAGTTGATTATTAGTAAAAACACGTCAATTGTGGCAAATGAAACAAAAATCTTACTTAGATTTTAAAAGTGAAGAAAGTACTGCATTGGCATAGCATTCAGTAAAAGCATTTTTTTTGACATTGGTTGAAAGTGAAAAGTGCATAGCAGCCAAGGAAACAAGATTCTTCATTTTCAAAACTGAAAAATTGAGTGCATTCACAGAGTTTTAGGTAAACCAGTGTTTTGAAAATGTTGGTAGGTGAAAACACATGCATAGCAACAAATGAAAGAATTATCTTACTTTGATTTCAGAATTGAAGAAACTACTGCATTGGAATAGTAAAAGCTTTGTTTTGACATTGGTTGTAAATGAAAACAAGTACATATCATCCAAGGAAACAAATATCTTACTTACTTAGCAAAAGTGAAGAACCTCCTGAAGTCACAGAGCATTACGTTAAAACCAGGATTTTGAAGTTGATTGTTATTCAAAACAAGTGCATACCTGCCAATTAAATGAAGATATTGGTTAGTTTTAAAAACTTGAGAACCTCCTCCATTCAGATTAAATTAGGTAAAACTATTATTTGCCTTTGTGTCTAAGAGAAAATAAATGCATAGAAGCCAAGGAAACAAATATCTTGCTTAGTTTTCAAAACTGATGAAATAAGTGCATTGGCATAGCACTAGGTAAAAGCAGTTTTTGACATTGATTGTAAGTGGAAACAGGTGCAAATCAGCGAAGGAAACAAGTTTCTTACTTACATTTCAAAAATGAAGCACCTCTTGTGTTCAGAGAACATTAAGCAAAACCAGAGTTTTGACTTTGAGTATAAGTGGAACCATGTGCATAGCAGTCACTGAAACAAGTTTCTAGTTTTCAAAACTAAAGAAGCAACTACATTCACAGAGCATTAGGTAAAACCATGGTTTTGAAGTTCATTGTAAGTTAAACATATGCATAGTCTCCAATGAAAAGAGTATATTGGTTAGTTTTCAAAACTGAAGAAAATCCTGCATTCAGGGAGAGTTAGCTAAAACCAGTGTTTTGACTTTGATTATAAGGGAAAACATGTGTATAGCAGCCAATGAATCAAGTCTCAGTCTTCCATTTCAAACTGAAAAACCTGCTCTATTCACAGAGCATTAGGTAAAACTAGTGAATTGAAGTTGATGGTAAGTGAAAACACATGCAATACAGCAAATGAAACAAGAATATTACTTAGAATTCAAAACTAAAGAAACCTCTGCCTTGGCACAGAATTAGATAAAAGCAGTATTTTTGACATTGATTGTGAGTGAAATGGAAGTGCATAGCAGACAAAAAAAAAAAACAAGTATTTTACTTACATTTCAAAATTGAAGTACCTCTTTGTGGCAGTTTGATGTAATTATGAATTCCAAAAATATAATTGGATCATGCTTGTAAAGTGATCTGTTAATCTAGGCATGATTAGGTTAGGATTAGGGCATTGAGCCCCACCCCTTGGTGGGTGGGGAATTGAATATAAAGGGCAAGGCAAAATACTGAAGCAGTATTTTGAGAAGAATTTTGATGTTGGAAAGAAGGCACCAGGAGAAGAGAAGCAAGCCATTTGCCTGATCGTCTACAGCTGACCTTGTGGAGGAAACAGGAGCTAAGCCTGGAGAGAAATGCAGCCCCGGGAAGAGAGGAACCCAGAAGCCTGAACCCTGGCAAACGCTGGCAGCTGTCTTGCTCCAACACGTGGCAATGAACATTGGTGAGAGAAGAAACATAATGCTTTATGGCCTGGTATCTGTGGAATTCTACCTCAAATAAATACCCTTTATAAAGACCAACCCAGTTTTGGTATTTCACATTATCACCCCTTTGGCTGACTAATACAGAATTTGGTACAGAGGAGTGGGGAAGTGCTTTTGCATATACCAAAATGCTGGAACAGTTTTATAAATGGGTAAGGGGTATTTTTTGGAGGAATTGTGAAATGCTTGATGGAAAAGGCCAAGATCGCTTTGAAGAAACTGTTGATAGCCGTATGGATGCTAAAGAGACTTTCTATGATGCCTTAGAAGTAAATGATGAAAGTATTATTGGAAACTGGAGGAAAGGTGATCAAGGTTTTAAAGTTGCAGAGAACTTAGCAAGATTAACTCCTGGTGTTATAAGGAAGACAGAATTTGAAAATGGCGAACCAGAGCATTTAGCTCAAGAACTTTCAAAGGTAAACTCAGAGAATGTGGCTTGGCTTCTCCTTGCAACTTATAGGAAAATACTAGACAAGAGAAATTCACTAAGGACTGAACTTTTGCGCACAAAGAAAACAGAAACTAATTCTGGAAGTTCCAAGTCTTACTGTCTGATGGCTTGGACCCCTGCTTCCTGCATGCTAAACCAACAAAGTTTTTGAGAATGCTGTATGAACAAAACCACTGTCAGCTAGGACAAAAGAGGACATGGAAAGAAGAGACTGAAGGAGAAAAAGCTTTAAGAAGAAAACCATGGAAGCAGAGATCTGGGATTAAGACATCTCCTTGGGACAAGAGAGGAGCCCCACCCATATATACAGAGAGGGTGAGTTTTCCCTAGCAGTTGAAGAGGGTGGATGTCCCCACCCAATGTTCAGGGAGGGTTTTGCCACCCCAGGGTGCAGGGAGGTTGGAGCACATTCCTCAAAGATTAGGGCGGTTGAGGTCAACACCCCATTGGTCTGAGAGAGGTGTACCTGTCCCCCATAGATTAGAGAAGGCCAGGTGGTCAACCCATTGCTCTGAGAGGGTTGAGCCTGTATGCCAAAGGTTAGGGGGAATGTTGTCTTCACCTCACTTTGCTAGGGGGGCTAAGACTCTAACCCAAAGATTGGGTAAAGTGTGGCAATCACCCCAATACTCTTGGAGGGTGAGGTCTGGAGCTTGGTCGACACCCAGATACTTGATGAGGGTGTAACCAAGAAAATGGCCATTGAGCAAACCTGTGGAAAGGGTGGGTTCCCATGTGACCCCAAGGAAAAGAAGCCATCATCTTAAGAATGACTCTCCGACTTTGAAATCAAATGGAGGATGCCATGAAGGCTTACTGAACTGTAGAGGATCCATGACTCATGTTTAACATCCCAATTTCTCCTTATGATATTGAAAATGTTTATCCTTTTTCTTTCCATTTGTGTATTGGAAGCAGTTAAATGGTTTTGTAAGATTCAGAGGTCTATGGCAGATGGGACTTTGCCTGAAGACAAACAGTATTTATTTAAAACGATTTTGATATGATTTTGTACTTGGATTTTTACTAATTTAAGCTTTTTTAAATATTGTAATGTATTTTTGGAATTCAGAGGGTGGAATGTGGCAGTTTGATGTAATTATGAATTCCAAAAATATAAATGGATCATGCTTGTAAACTGATCTGTTAATCTGGGCATGATTAAGCCCCACCCCTTGGTGGGTAGGGAATTGAATATAAAAGGCAAGGCAAATGACAGTTGAAGCAGTCTTTTGAGAAGCAGGTTTGATGTTGGAAAGAAGGCACCAGGAGCAGAGAAGCAAGCCGTTTGCCTGATCGTCTACAGCTGACCTTGTGGAGGAAACAGGAGCTAAGCCCGGAGAGAAACGCAGCCACAGGAAGAGAGGAACCCAGAAGCATGAACCCTGGCAAACACTGGCAACACGTGGCAATGAACATTGATGAGAGAAGAAACTTAACGCTTTATGGCCTTGTATCTGTGGACTTCTACCCCAAACAAATACCCTTTATAAAGACCAACCCAGTTTTGGTGTTCCACCTTAGCTCCCCTTTGGCTGACTAATACACTCCTGCATTCAGAGCATTAGGAAAAACCAGTGTTTTGAAATTGAATGTAAATGAAAACACGTTCATAGCAGCAAATGGAACAAGAATCTTACTTAGATTTCAAAAGTAAAGAATCTACTGCATTGGCATGGCATTAGGTAATAGCAGTGTTTTAGCATTGATTGTAAGTGAAAACAAGGGCATAGCAGCCTAGGAAAGAAGTATCTTACTTGCACTTCAAAACATTAGTAGACCTGATTTCACAGAGCATTAGGTAAAACCCATGTTTTAACATTGATTTTAAGTGAAAGCATGTGCAGAGCAACCAATGAAATATTTCTTCTACATTTTTGTAAATTGAAAACCTGACTGCATTCACAAAGTTTTAGGAAAATCAGGGTATTAAAATTGATTATAAGTCAAAAT
>JAKSZT010054036.1:353846-364453 GCA_026826555.1 Tolypeutes matacus
GACATCACAAAGGACAGATCTGCAGCAGATCAGAAGTTGGAGTTTGATGTTGGAGATTTGATATTCAAGAGAAGGTCCCAGGAGAAGAGAAGTGAGCCATTCACCTGATATTCTACAGCTGAACTTGTGGAGGAAACAGAGGAGCTAAGTCAGAGAAATGCATTCTGGGAAGAGAGGAACTCAAGAAACCTGAACCCTGGCAAATGTCAGGAGTTGTCTTGCTCCAACATATGGCAATGGACTTTGGTGAGAGAAGAAACTTATGCTTTATGGCCTGGTAACTGTGGATTTCTACTCCAAATAAATACCCTTTATAAAGACCAACCTATTTCTGGTATTTCACATTAGCACCCCTTTGGCTGACTAATACAGAATTTGGTAATGATGAGTTGGGAAGTGCTTTTGTAATTACCAAAATTAGAAAATGTTGGAATGGTTTTATAAATGGTAAGGGGTATTTTTTGGAGGAATTGTGAAATGCTTGATGGAAAAGGCCAAGATCACTTTGTCGAAACTGTTGATGGCAATATGGATGCTAAGGAGTCTTTTTCTGATGTCTTGGAAGTAAATGATGAAACTATCATTGGAAAATGGAGGAAAGGTGATCCATGTTTTAATTTGCAAAGAAATTAGCAAGATTAACTCCTGGTGTTATATGGAAGACAGAATTTGAAAATGGTGAACCAGAATATTTAACTGAAGAATTTTGCAAGGTAAACTTGGAGCATGTGGCTTGGCTTCTCCCTGCAGCTTATAGCAAAATACTACATGATGTCAAAACACTGCTTTTACCTAGTGATATGCCAATGATAAGTGATATGCCAATAAGCTACTTTCTTCAGTTTTGAAGACTCAGCAAGACACTTGTTTCCATGACTTCTATGCACTTGATTTTACATAGAATGAAAGTCAAACTCTGGTTTTACCTAAGACAGTCTGCATGCAGGTGGGTGTCCTGTTTTGAAAACAAAGCAAGATACTCATTTCATTGGCAGTTCTGCACTTGTTTTGAGTTACAATTAACTTCAAAATCCTGGTTTTAACCTAATGATCTGTGAATACAGAAGTTTCTTCACTTTTGTAAAGTAAAAGGGACACTTATTTCCTTTGCTGCTAGCCACTTGTTTTCACTTACAACCAACGTTAAAACCCCACCTTTACCTAGTGCTATGCTAATGCCGTAGTTTCTTCACTTTTAAATGCAGGTAAGATTCTTGTTTCATTTGCTGTTTTGAACGTGTTCTCACTTACAATCAACTTCAAACCACTAGTTTTACCTAATGTTCTGTGAATGCAGGAAGTTCTTCAATTTTTTAACGTAAGTAAGATACTTATTTCATTGGCTGTTATTCACTTGCTTTCAATCACAATCAATGTCAAAAATGGCTTTTACCAAATTCTATGCCAATGCAGTGGATTGTTCAGTTTTGAAAACTAAGCATGATACTTGTTTCCTTTGCTGCAATGCATTTATTTTACTTACAATAAAATTCAAAAACACTGGTTTTACCTAACAACCTCTGAATTGAGGCATTTCTTCAGTTTTGACAACTAAGCAAAATACTCTTTTCAATGGCATATATGAGTGTGTTTTGACTTACAATCAACTTCAAAACACTGATATACCAAAGAGTTTGTGAAAGCAGTGAGATTTTCAGTTTTGAAAATAAAGGAAGAATCTTGTTTCATTGGATGCTCTGCACGTGTTTTCACTTATACTCAATGTTAAAAGACTGGTTTCACCTAATGCTCTGTGAATGCAGGGTGTATTTCAATTTTGAAGATTAAGTAAGATACTTGTTTCCTTGGCTTCTATTCACTTGCTTTCACTCACAATCAATGTCAAAACACTGCTTTTACCTAATGCTATGCCAATGAGTGGTTTCTTCAGATTTGAAAACTAAGCCAGATAGTTGTTTCCTTGGATGCAATGCACTTAATTCAAGACAATTTTTTTACTTAATACACTCTGAATGCAGGCAATTCTTCAGTATTTATTACTAAGCCACTTACTCTTTTCATTGGCAGTTATGCACGTGTTTTGACTTACAATCAACTTCAAAACCCTCACTTACCTAAACTCTGTGAATGCAGGCAGTTCTTCCATTTTGAAAATGAAGAAAGAATCTTTTCTCATTGGCTGCTCTGTACGTGTTTTCACTTATAATAAAGGTTAAAACAATGGTTTTACATAAGGCTCTGTGAAATCAGAAAGTACTAAGATTTTGAAGTGTAAATGTGATAATTTTTTCCTTGGCTGCTATGAACTTGTTTTCACTTACAATCTGTATCAAAGCACCCATTTACCTGGGCATATGCCAATGGAGTTTTTTCTTCACTTTTGAAATCTAAGTAAGATTCTTGTTTCATTTGTTGCTATGCACGTGTTTTAACTTACAATCAACTTCAAAACACTGCTTTTACCTAATGCTGTGTGAAAGCAGTTGTTTCTTCAGTTTTGAAAACCAATAAAGAAACTTGTTTCATTGCCTGCTTTTAACATCTTTTCATTTACAATCAATGTCAAAACACTGGTATTCCTAATGCTTTATGAATACAAGAGGTTCTTCAATTTTGTAAAGTAATTAAGGTACTTGTTTCCATTGCTGCTATGCCCTTGTTTTCACTTACAATCAAGGTAAAACACTGCTATTGCCTACTGATACACCAATGCACTCATTTCTTCAGTTTTGAAAACTAAACAAGATTCTTTTTCCTTGCCTTCTATGCACTTGTTTGCTCTTAGAACCAAAGGCAAACACAGGTTTTACCTAACACAGTCAGAATGAAGGAGGTTCTCCAGTTTTGAAAACTAAAGAAGATACTCATTTCTTTGGCAGCTATGTGCTTGTTTTGAGTTTCAAACAACTTCCTAATCATGGTTCTAATATGTTCTGTGAATACAGGGGGTTCACCATTTTTTAAAGTATTTAACATACTTGTTTCATTGGCTGCTGTGCACTTGTTTCCAATTAGAACAAATATCAACACACTGCTTTTACCTAATGCTATAACAATGCAGTAGTTTCTTCACATTTGAAATCTAAGTACGTTTCTTGTGTACTTGTCTTGCTTTTACCTAGTGCTATGACAATGCCCTAATTTCTTAAGTATTGAAAACTAAGCAAGATTCTTGTTTCCTTGGCTTCTTGCACTTGTTTACACTTAGAATCAAAGGCAAACACTGGATTTGCCTAACACAGGCAGAATGCAGGATATTCTCCAATTTTGAAAACTAAGCAAGATACTCATTTCATTGGCTGCTATGTACTTGTTTTTAGTTACAATCAACTTAATAATCCTGGATTTAATGTAATGCTCTGTGAATATAAGAGGTTTTCCATTTTTGTAAAGAAATTAACATACTTTTTCCTTGGCTGCTGTTCACTTGTTTTCACTTACAACAAAAATCAAAGCACTGATTTACCTAATGCTATGCCAATGCAGTAGTTTCTTCACTTTTGAAATCTAATTAAGATTCTTGTTTCATTTGCTGCTATGAATGTGTTTTCACTTACAATCAACTTCAAAACACTGGTTAAACCTGACACTGTGAATGCAGGAGGAACTTCAATTTTGAAAGGTAAGTAAGATAGTTGTTTCTTTGGCTTCTATGTACTTACTTGCTGTCACTCACAATCAATTTAAAAACTCTGATTTTACCTAATGCTATGCCAATGCAAGGGTTTCTTCAGTTTTGAAATCTTAGTAAGATTCTTGTTTCATTTGCTGCTATGCATGTGTTTTCACTTACAATCAACTTCAAGACACTGGTTTTACCTAATGCTCTGTGAATACAGCAGCTTTTTTAGTTTGAAAAGTAAGACTGAAACCTGTTTCATTGGCTGCTATACACGTTTTCAATTATAATCAAAGTCAAAACACTGATTTTACCTAACACTTTCTGAATGCTGGAGATTCTTCAGTTTTTAAAACTAAGGAATATAATCTTTTCATTGGAGACTATGCACATATTTTGACTTACAATCAACTTCAAAACACTGGTTTTACCTAATTCTCTGTGTATGCAGTTGATTCATTAGTTTTGAAAACTAAGAAAGAAAATTTTTTCAGTAGCTGCTATACATGTGTTTCCACTTATAATCAGTATCAAACCTCTGGTTCTACTTAATGCTTTGTAAACACAGGAGGTGCCTCATTTTTGTAAAGAAGGTAAGGTGCTTTATCCTTGGCTGCTATGTAATTGTTTACACTAGCAATCCATATCAAATCTCTGCTTTTACCTAGTGCTATTCCAATGC
Organism: Tolypeutes matacus; assembly: GCA_026826555.1. Taxonomy (NCBI): domain Eukaryota; kingdom Metazoa; phylum Chordata; class Mammalia; order Cingulata; family Chlamyphoridae; genus Tolypeutes; species Tolypeutes matacus. The sequence goes on from JAKSZT010054036.1 coordinate 358,109, forward strand.
ACTAGTTTCTTCAATTTTGAAAATTAAGAAAGATAATTGTTTCATTGGCTTCTATGCACTAGGTTTCACTTAGAATCAAAGGCAAACAATAGTGTTACCTAACACAGTTTGAATGAAGATGGCTCTCCAGTTTTGAAATCTTACCAGAACCTAGCTTCTTTGGAAGCTATGCACTTGTTTTGAGTTACAATCAACTTCAAAATCCTTATTTTAACCTAATGCTCTCTGAATACAGGAGGTATTAAACAAGGTCTTGCTTGGTTTTCACAAGTGAAGCAATGTCTGAATTCACAAAATCTTATGTATCACCGCTGCTTTGTCATTTATTATAAATGAAAAGAAGTGTGAAGCAGGGAATTAAATGAGTAACTTGCTTAGGTTTCAAACCTAAGAACCACTTACACTCACAAAGCATTAGGTAAAACCAGTGGTTTTACCTTGCTTGTAAGTGAAAACAAGTGTGTAGCAGGCATTTAAACAAGCAACTTGCTTTGTTTTCAAAACTGAGCAACCTCCTTCATTCACAGAGCATTAGGCCAAACAAGTGTTTTGATATTTAATGTAAGTGAAACAAGTGTGTAGCAATGAATTAAAGATATAACTTCCTTAGTTTTCACAAATGAAGAAACCACTGCATTCCCAGAACATTTGGCAAAACCATGTATTTGACATTGGTCTTAAGTTAAAACAAGTGTATAGCAGCCAATTAAAGAAGTAACATGCTTACTTTTCACAACTGAAAGAAATAACTGCATTCTCAGCATATTAGATAAACCAGCATATTGATATTGTAAGTGAAAAACAGTGCATACCAGTCAATTAACCAAATAACTTGCTTAGTATTGAAAACTGAAGAATTTACTGCATTCACAGAGAATTAGGTAAATCCAGTGTTTTAACATCGTAAGTGAAACAAGTGCCATAGCATCCAAATAAAGAAGTAATTTGCTTAGTTTTCATAACTGAAGAACCTCCTACATTCACAGAGCATTAGGTAAAACCAGTGATTTGATATTTATTGAATGTGAAAACAAATGCATAGCAATCAAATAAACAAAGACTTGCTTGGTTTCCACAAGTGAATAAACGACTGTATTCACAGAATCTTATGTATCCCCACTCCTTTGACATAGTTTGTAAGTGCAAAGAAGTGTGAAGCATGCAATTAAATGAGTAACTTGTGTAGTTTTCAAAATTGAAGAACAACTTACATTCACAAATTGTTAGGTAAAATCAGTGCTTTTTCATTCATTGTAAGTGATAGTAAGTGAAAAGCAACCAATTAAGGAAGTTACATGCCTAGTTTTCACAAATGAAGAAACTATTGCATTTATAGATAGTTAGGTAAAACCACAATTTTGACATTGATTGTAAGTGAAACAAGTGCTATAGCAGCCAAATACAGAAGTAATTTGCTTGTTTTCAAAACTGAATAACCTCCTACATTCATAGAGTGTTAGGTAAAACAAGGGCTTTTGTATTTATTGTATGAGAAAACAAGTGCATAGCAGTCAATTAAACAAGGAGATGCATGGTATTCACAAGCAAAAAATGACTGCATGCAGAGAAACTTAGGTATCACCACTGCTTTGACATTGATTTTAAGTGAAAAGAAGTGTGAAGCAGGCAATTAAATGAGTAACTTGCTTACATTCCAAACTGCAGAATCACTTACATTCACAAAGCATTAGGTAAAATCACTGTTTTCTTAATTGATTGTAAGTGAGAAAAAGTGCAAAGCAGCTTATTAAAGAAATAACTTCCTTAGATTTCACAAATAAAGAATCTACTGCTTTGCCAGAATGTTAGGTATAACCATGGTTTTGGCATTGGTTGTGTGTTAATATAAGTGCATAACAGCCAATTAATGAAGTAACATGCTTAGTTTTCACAACTGAAGAAACTACCTCATTCTCAGAGTATTAGGTAAAAGCACCTTATTGACGTTGTAAGTGAAAACTTGTGCATAGTAGCCAATTAAGCAACTTGCTTAGTTATCAAAACTGTAGAACCTACTGCATTCACAGAGCATTAGATAAAACCAGTGTTTTGACATTGAATGTAAGTAAAACTAAGTGCCATAGCAGCCAACTAAAGAAGCAATTTGCTTAGTTTTCAAAACTGAAGAACCTCCAACATTCACGGAGCTTTTTAAAACCCAGTGTTTTGATATTTGCTGTATGTGAAAACAAGTTCATAGCAACCAATTAAACAAGGATTTGCTTGGTTTATACAAATGAAGATATGACTGCATTCACAGAATCTTATGTATTACCACTGCTTTGACAATGATTTTAAGTGAAAAGAAGTGTGAAGCAGGCAATTAAATGAGAATCTTGCTTATGCAATTCTCAAAAACCCCAACTGTCTATTTCAGAAATACCTAAGCAGGCAACAAAATCATTCCCTTTCTTAAAAAATTAATGAAACCTATTTCTAAAACCCTTTCCCTAACCAATTACTCCTTTTTATACTTCCTCTTTTTATTTAAAAAACCCTTGCTTGACAACTTCTACCTGAACAGAATTAAGGTTGCCACCCGAACCTGTGCTCTCTGAATTGCAATTCTAAGGTCCCTAATAAATGCTTTTATTGCTTTAAAAAAAGAGAGAAGTACCACTTACAGTCAAAAAACTTTATGTAAAACCAGTGTATTTTACTTGATTATAAGTGAAAGAAGTGCAAAACAGCCCATTAAGGAAATAACATGCGTAGTTTTCTAAATGGAAGAAATAACAGCATTCAATGAGTGTTAGGTATCACAACATATATGCCATTGAGGGTAAGTGGGACAAAGGTGCGTATTTTTCATTTAAAGAAATAAATTGCTTAATTTTCCTACTTAAAGAAACTGCTGCCTTCCAATAGCATTAGATAAATAATTGTTTTGTCATTGATTGTAAGTGAAAACTAGTGCATAGTACCCAATGTAAAAGAAACATGCTTAGTTTTCACAATTTGAAGAAACAACTGCATTCTCAGTGTATTAGGTATAACCAGAAATTTGACAGTGTAAGTGAAAGCAAGTGCATAGCAACCAATTAAACAACTAACCTGCTTAGTTTTCAAAACTGAAGAAAATCCTCCATTCACAGATCATTATGTAAAACCAGTGTTTGTATATTTACTGTATGTGAAAACAAGTGCAAAGCAAGCAATTAAACAAGAACTTGCTTGCTTTTCAAAATTAAATAAATGACTGCATTCTCAGCAACTTATGTATCACCACTGCTTTGACATTGATTGTAAGTGAAAAGAAGTGTGAAGCAGCAATTAAATAAGTAACTTGCTTAATTTTCAAAAATGCAGAAGCACTTTCATTCACAAATCGTTAGGTAAAACCAGTGTGTTTTTAATTGATTGTAAGTGAGAAGAAGTGCAAAGCAGCCAATTATAAATAACTTCTTTAGGTTACACAAATAAAAAACTACTGCATTCCCAGAAAGTTAAGTAAAACAATGATTGTGACATTGGTTTTAGTTAAAACAAGTGCATAAAAGCCAATATTAAAAGTAGAATGCTTAGTTTTCAAAAGTAAAGAACCTACCGCATTCACAGAACATTAGGTAAAACCAGTGTTTTGACACTGCTTGTCAGTGAAAACACATTCTATAGCAGCCAAATAAAGAAGCAATTTGCTTAGTTTTCAAAACTGAAGAACCTCCTACATTCACAGAGATTTTGGTTAAACCAGTGTTTTGATATTTATTCTATGTGAAAACAGGTGCATAGCAGTCAATTAAACAAGGACTTGCTTGGTTTATAAAAGTGAAGAAATGACTGCATCCACAGAATCTTATGTATCACCATTGCTTTGACATTGATTGTAAATGAAAAGTAGTGTGAAGCAGACAATCAAATGAGTAACTTGCTTAGTTTTCAAAACTGAAGAGCAACTTTCATTCACAAAGCATTAGGTAAAATCAGGGTTTTTCATTGATTGTAAGTGAGAACAGGTGCAAAGCAACAAATTAAGGAAGTAACATTCAGAGACTTTGCAACTGAAGAATTTCCTGCATTTACAGATCGTTAGGTAAAACCACCATTTTGACATTGATTTTAATTGAAAACATGTGAACAGTTTCCTATAAAACAAGTACCTTTCTTAATATTTGAAAACTGAAGAACCACTTCATTCACAGAGTGTTAGGTAAAACCAGGGTTTAGGCATTGATTGTAAGTGAGAATGAATAACAGAAAATAACACAAGTAACTTGCTTAGAATTCAAAACAGAATGACCTACTGCATTCACAGTGAATTAGGTAAAAACAGGATTATGACACTGATGTTAAGTGAAATATATGTGCAGCAGGCTATTAAAGAAGTAACTTACATAGTTTTCAAAACTGACAGACCACTTATATTCACAAAGCATTTGTCAAAACTACTGTTTTTTCATTGATGGTAAGAACAAGTGCAAAGCAGCCAAATAAGGAAGTAACATGTATTGTTTTCAAACCTGAAGAAACTCCTGCATTCACAGAATGTTAGGTAAAACCAGCATTTTGACATTGATTGTAAGTGTCAAGTAAGTGTCAGGCAATTAAATGATAAACTTGCTTAGTTTTCAACACTGAAGACCCACTTACATCCACTAAGGTAAAACGAGTGTTTTTTCATTGATTGTAAGAAAAAGTGAATAGTATACTATTAAACAAGTACTTTGCTTAATTTTTGAAAATTGAAGAACCTCCTTCATTTACACAGTGTTAGGTAAAACCAGGGTTTTGATATTGGTTGTAAGTGAAAACAAGTGCATAGCAGCAAATTAACTACTTGCTTGTAATTCAAACCTGAAGAACCTCGTGCATTCACAGAGCATTAGTTCAAACCAGTGTTTTACATTGATTGTAAGTGAAAACAAGAGTGTACCAGGCAAGTAAATAAGGAATTGCTTAGTTTTCAAAACAGAATAACCTCCTTCATTTACAGTACATTAGGTCAAAGTACAGTTTTGATGTTGAATGTAAGTGAAAACAACTGTGTAGCAGCCAATTAAAGAAATAACTTCCTTAGCTTCACAAATGAAAAAACAATTGCCTTCCCAGAACGTTAGGTAAAACCATGGTTTTGGCATTATTTGTAAGTTAAAACAAGTGCATACCAGCCAATTAAGAAATAATATGCTGTTTTCACAACTAAAGAAACAACTGCATTCACAGAGTGTTAGTTAAGAAAACTGATTTCTCATTGACTGTAAGTGAAAACAAGAACATAGCAGTCATTTAAAGAAGTAGGTTGCTTAGTTTTCCCAAATGAAGAAACTACTGCATTCCAAGAGCGTTTCATAAACCATGGTTAAATGAGTAATTTGCTTAGTTTTCAAAACTGAAGAATCTACTGCATTCACAGAGAATTAGGTAAAACCAGTGTTTGACACTGACTGTAAAGTGAAAGCATGTGCCAGAGCAGCCAAATAAAGAAGTAACTTGTTTAGTTTTCAAAATTCAGGAACCTCCTACATTCACAGAGTGTTAGGTAAAACCAGTGTTTTGATATTCATTGTATGTGAAAACAAGTGCATAGCAGCCAATTAAACAAGGAATTGCTTTGTTTTCACAAGTGATGAAATGAGTGCATTCACAGAATCTTATGTGCCACCACTGCTTTGACATTGGTTGTAAGTGAAAGGAGTGTGAAGTAAGAATTTAAGGAGTAGGTTGCTTAGTTTTCAAAACTGAAGAACGACTTACATTAACAAAGTGTTAGGCAAAACCAGTGTTTTTTCATTGATTGTAAATGAGAACAAGTGCAAAGCAACCAATTGAGGAAGTAACATGCATACTTTTCTCAACTGAAGAAACCCCTGCATTTACAGAGTTAGGAAAACCAACATTTTTACATTGATTGTAAGTGAAAACAAGTGAATAGTATCCTATTTAACAAGCACCTACCTTAATTTTTGAAAAATGAAGGACCTCCCTCATTCACAGAGCATCAGGTATTACCAGGTTTTTGACATTGGTTGTAAGTGAAAACAAGTGTATAGCACTAAATGAAAAGTAACTTGTTTAATTTTCACAATGGAAGAAACAACTGCATTCACAAGTATTAGGTAAAATCAGCAATTTCTTTTAAACCAAATTCACATTTTATTTAGATTGAAATAAACTGTACAAAATTGATTTTCTTCACCAAAAATAACAGCAGTATTTTTTGTATTATCCCTAGATAAACCACAAAACACTTATTTTTGTAGGCTTTCCAGATTTTTCTTATAAATTAAGATGAGGCTGTAGATCTAGTCATGAAAATAGAAGAGACAAATCAGTTGTCAGTATCCATGGTCTCTTAATTCTGTCTTGACCATGAAACAGAATTGTTCAACACATAACTGCTAAAAA
>JAKSZT010054036.1:382717-396768 GCA_026826555.1 Tolypeutes matacus
ATCCTATTAAACAAGAACATTCCTTAATTTTTAAAAACTGAATTACCTCCTTCATTCATAGAGTGTTAGGTAAAACCAGTGTTGTATGTGAAAACAAGTGGAAAGCATTCAATTAAATAAGGACTTCTTTATTTTTCACAAGTGAAGAAATGACTGCCTTCACAGAACCTTATGTAAACATCACTGCTTTCACATTGATTGTAAGTGAAAAGAAGTTTGAAGCAGGAAATTAAAAGACATACATGCATAGTTTTCAAAACTGTAGAACCACTTACATTCACAAAATGTTAAAGTAAAACCAGTGTTTTTTCATTGAATGTAATTGAGAACAAGGGCAAAGCATCCAATTAAGGTACTAATATACCTAGTTTCCACAAAAGGAAGAAACTCCTGTGTTTATAAAATATTAGGTAAAATCAGCGTTTTGACAATGATTGTAAGTGAAAAGAAGTGTGTAGCAGGCAATTGAACAAGCAAATTGCTTAGTTTTCAAAATGGAAGAACCTCCTTCATTCATAGAGCATTAGGTAAAACAATTGTTTTGATACTGAATGTAAGTGAAAACAAGTGCATAGCAGACAATTGGAGAAATGACTTCCTGAGTCTTCAGAAATGAAGAATCTACTGCATTCTCAGAATGTTAGTTAAAACCAGGGTTTTGACATTGGTTGTAAGTTAAAATAAGTGCATAGTAGCCAATTTAAAAAGTAATGAGTTTTTTTCACAACTGAAGAAACTGCTGCAATCTCAGGGTGTTATGTATCACAACTGATTTACCATTGACTGTAAGTGAATACAAGTGCATAGCATTCATTTAAAGAAGTAAATTACTTAGTTTTCCCAACTGAAGGAACTACTGCCTTCCAAGAGTGTTAGGTAAAGGATTGTTTTGTTATTGATTGTAAGTTAAAACAAGTGCATAGCATCCAATGAAAAAGTAGCTTGCTTAGTTTTCACAACTTGAAGAAACAACTGAATTCTCAACATATTAGGTAAAACCAGCATATTGACATTGTAAGTGAAAAGAAGTGCATAGCAGCCAATTGAACAACTGACTTCCTTAGTTTTCAAAACTGAAGAACATACTGCATTCAGAGAGCATTGCATAAAACTAGTGTTTTGATATTGATTGTAAGTGAAAACAAGTGCCATAGCAGCCAAATAAAGAAGACATTTGCTTAGTTCTCAAAACAGAAGAACCTCCTACATTCACACAGCTTTAGGTAAAACCAGTGTTTTGATCTTTATTGCAGGTGAAAACAAGTCCATTGTAGCCAATTAAACAAGGGCTTGCTTGCTTTACTCAAGTGAAGAAATGACTGCATTCACAGTATCTTAAGTATCACAACTGTTTTGACATTAATTGTACATGAAAAGAAGTATGATGCAGGCAATCAAAGAGGTTACCTGCATACTTTTCAAAATTAAAGAACCATTTAGAATCACAAAGCTTTAGGTAAAAACAGTTTTCTTTCAATGATTGTAAATTAGAAGAAGTGAATAGTATCCTATTGAAGAAGTACCTTGTTTAATTTTTGAAAATTGAAGAACCTCCAACATTCACAGAGTGTTAGGTAAAAGTGGTATTGTGACATTGGTTGTATGTGGAAACAAGTACATAGCAACAAACTATCCTACTTTCTTGGAATTCAAAACTTAAGGACCTTGCATTCTCAGAGCATTAGGTAAAATCAGTATTCTGACATTGTAAATGAAAGCATGTGTGTAGCAGGCAATAAAACTAGCAAATTGCTTACTTTTCAAAATTGAAGAACCACCTTCATTCGCAGAGCATTAGGTGAAACAAGAGTTTTGATATTGAATGTAAGTGAAAACAATCAAGTAGCATCCAATTAAATAAATAACTTCCTTTGATTTCACAAAGGAAGAAACTACTGCAGTCCCACAATGTTAGGTAAATCCACGGTTTTGACATTGGTTGAAAGTTAAAACAAGTGAATAAAGGCCAATTAATGAAGTAACCTGCTTAATTTTCACAACTGAAGAAACACCTGCATTCACAGACTTTTAGGTATCACAATTGATTTGCCATTGACTGTAAGTGAAAACAAGTGAATAGCAGTCATTTATAGAAGTAAATTGCTTAGTTTTCAAAACTGAAGAAAATATTGTATTCCAAGTGCATTAAATAAACCATTGGTTTGTCATTGATTGTAACTGAAAACAAGTGCATAGCACTGAATGAAAAAATAACTTGCTAAATTTCCACAACTTGAAGAAACAACTGCATTCTCAGCATATTAGATAAAACCAGCATATTGACATTATAAGTGAAAACAAGTGCCTAGCAGCTAAATAAACAAGTAACTTGATTTTTTTCAAAACTGAAGAACATACTGCATTCACAGAGCATTAGGTAAAACCACTGATTTGGCATTGAATGTAAGTGAAATGAGTGTCATAGCAGCCAATTAATTAAGTAACTTACTTAGTTTTCAAAACTGAAGAATGTACTGCATTCAGAGAGCATTAGGTAAAACCAGTGTTTTGACACTAATTCTAAGATAAACAAGTGCAATAACAGCCAAATAAAGAAGTAATATGCTTACACATCCTGGAGCCTTGCCACCAACCATAGACCACAGTTCACACCGTAGACCACACTCTCTCCCACTCAGTTCTGAGTGGTGTGTGCTGATTTAAAATGGCCTACATCCGTTGCCACGATGGTACTCAGGACAATCTCTAACTCCCAAAGAAGCCCCTGTATTTCAACTGCTCATCCCCTCCCTACCCCAAAAGTGTCAAGTGGCCACTGGCTCCTTGTGGGAGATGTTTGTGTGGGATGTGGTGGGAGGTGTGGGAGGTGGGCAACATGGGAATCCCAGTGGGTTCCGTGTAATATTTTTGTAAGCAAATACACATATATGCATATATATTTATATATCATTTTGCAAATGTTTGTATGTATTATGAGAATTTTGACTTTTACCCACAATAAAAATAAATAAATAATTTTTTTAAAAAAAGAAGTAATATGCTCAGTTTCCAAGACTGAAGTATCTCCTATATTCACATAGCATTAGGTAAAACCAGTGTTTTGATACTAACTGTATGTGAAAACAAGTGTATAGCAGCCAATTACACAAGGGCTTGGTTGGTTTACACAAATGAAGAAATGACGGCACTCACAGAAACTTATATATCACCGCTATTTTGACATGGATTGTAAGTGAAAAGAAGTGGAAAGCAATTAAATTAGTAACTTGCTTAGTTTTCCCAATTGAAGAACCAGGGCTTTAGATAAAACTAGTGCTTTTTCATTGATTGTAAGTGAGAATGAGTGCAATGAAGCCAATTGAGGAAGTAATGTTCCTCTTTTTCACAAATGAAGAAATTCCTTCATCTACAGAGGGTTAGGTAAAACCATTTGACATTGAATGTAAGTAAAAACAAGTGAATAGTATCTGATAAAAAAGTACTTTCCTTAATTTTTGAAAATTGAATAACATCCATCATGCACAGAGGATTAGACAAAACCAGGGTTTTGTTATAATCTGTAAGTGAAAACAAAGGCATAGCAGGCAATTAAATGTCTTGCTTGGAATTCAAAGCAGAAGACGATTATGCATTCACAGAGCATTAGGTAAAGCCAGTATTTTGACATTCATTGTAAGAGAAAAAGTGTGTAGCAGGCAAAGAAACAAAAATCTTGCTTAGTTTTCAAATCTGGAGAACCTCTTTCATTCGTAGAGAATTAGGTCAAACAAGTGTTTTGATAATGAATGTATGTGTAAATAAGTGCATAGCAGACAATTAAAGAAGTAACTTCCTTAATTTTCAGAAATGAATAAACTCCTGCATTCCCAGAACGTTAGGTGAAACAATGGGTTGTCATTGATTATTAGTTAAAAACAAGTGCATAGCAGTCAATTAAAAACTTAAAGTGCTTACTTTTCACAACTGAAAAACTACTGTTTTCACAGTGTTATGTATCACAACTGATTTTCCATTGAAAGTAAGTGAAAAGAATTGTGAAGCAGGCAATTAAACCACTAAATTGCCGAGATTTCCCACTGAAGAACCACTTATATTCACAAAGTTTTAGGTAAAACTGGTGTTTTTTTCATTGATTGTAAGTGAGAACAAGGGCAAAGTAGCCAAATAAGGTAGGAATGTGCCTTGAATTCACAACTGAAGAAACTCCTGCATTTACAAGGGCCTAGGTAAATCCACCATTTTGACATTTATTGTAAGTGAAAAGAACTGTGTAGCAGGCAATTAAATGAATAACTTGCTACGTTTTCAAAACTGAACAACCATTTACATTCACAATGCTAAAACCAGTGTTTTTCCATTGATTGAAAGTGAGAAGTATTGAATAGTTTCCTATTAAGCAACTACATAGGTTAATTTTTGAATATTGAATAACCTCCCTCATTCACAGAGTGTTAGGTAAAACCAGGGTTTGATATTGGTTGTAAGTGTAAACAAGTGAATGGCAGCAAATTGAAGTACTTGCTTTGAATTCAAAACTGAAGATCCTTGTGCATTCACAGAACATTTGGTAAAACCCCTGTTTTGACATTGATTGTAAGTGCAAACAAGTGTGTAGCAGACAATTAAAAAAACAACTTGCTTAGTTTTAAAAACTGAAGTACTTCCTTCATTCCCAGAGTATTGAAGGTCAAAAAAGTGTTTTGTTATTGCATATAAGTGAAAATACGTGTGTAGAAGCCAAATAAAAAAATACCTTCCTTAGTTTTCATAAATGAAGAATTTACTGAATTCCCAGAATGTTAGGTAAAACCATGTTTTTAAAATTGGTTGTAAGTTAAAACAAATGCATAGTAAACAATTAAAGAAATAACATGCTTAGTTTTCACAACTGAAGAAACTTCTACATTCCCAGAGTTTTAGGTATCACAACTGATTTGCCATTGACTGTCAGTGAAAACAAGTGTGTAGTAGTCATTTAAAGAAGTAAATTGCTTAGTTTCCCAACTAAAGAAACCAAAGCGTTCAAAGAGCATTTGGTAAAACATTGTTTTGTCATTGATTGTAAATGAAAACAAGGGTATAGTACCCAATGAAAAAGTAACTTTGTCAGTTTTCACAACTTTTAGAAACAACTGCATTCTCAGACTATTAAGTAAAACCAGCATATTGACATTGTAAGTTAAAAGATTTGCATAGCAGCCATTTATACAACAAACATGCTTAGTTTTCAAAACTGAAGAACATATTGAATTCACAGAGCATTTGGTAAAACCCGTCTTTTGACATTGAATGTAAGTGAAAGCAAGTGCCAGAGCACCCATATAAAGAATTAATTTGCTTTATTTTAAAAACTAAAGCATGTCCTACATTCACAGAGCATTAGGTAAAAACTGTTTTGATATTTATTGTATGTGAAAACAAGTGCATAGTAGCTAATGAAACAAGGACTTCCTTGAATTTCAGAAATGAAGAAATGACTGTGTTCACAGAATCTTTTGTATTACCACTGCTTTGACATTGATTGTAAGTGAAAGAAATGTGAAGCAGGCAATTAAATGAGTAACTTGCTTAGTTTTGAAAACTGAAGAACTGCTTATATCCACAAAGCATTAATTAAAACCTGTACTTTTTCATTGATTGTAAGTGAGAAGAAGTGATTAGTATCCTAATAAACAAATACCTTGCTTAATTTTTGAAAATTGAAGAACCTCCTTCATTCACAGAGTGTTATTTAAAACCAGTAATTTGACATTGATTGTAAGTGAAAACAAGTGTATAGTATTCTATTAAACAAGTACCTTCCTTAATTTTTGAAAACGGAATAACCTCCTACATTCACAGAATGTTAAATAAAACCTGAGTTTGACATTGGTTGTAAGTTAAAACAGGTACATAGCACGAAATGATAAAGTAACATACACAGTTTTCACAACTGAGGAATTAGTGCATTCACAAGTATTAGGTAAAACGAGGGTTTTGACATTGAATTTAAAGTATAAGAGCCAATTATACAAGTAACTTGCTTAGCTTCCTAAATTAAAGGATCTCTGCATTCATAGAGTGTTAGGTAAAACCACTGCTTTGGCATTGATTATAAATGAGAATAAATACCAGCAAATAACACAAGTAACTTGGTTAGAACTCAAAACAGAATAACCTCTGCATTCACAGAGCATTATGCAAAACCTGACATTGATTGTAAGTGAAAAGAAGTGTACATCAGGCAATTAAATGTGTAACTTTCATAGTTTTCCAATCTGAAGAACCGCTTACATTCACACAGCATTAGGTAAAAACAGGGTTTTTTCATAGATTGTGAAAACAAGTGCAAAGCAGTAAATTAAGGAAGTGTCCTGGCTAGTTTTCACAACTGAAAATCCCCTGCATTCTCAGAGCATTAGGTAAACCAAAATTTTGACATTTATTGTAAGTGAAAAGAAGTGTGTAGCAGGCAATTAAACTAGTTACTTGCTTAGTTTTGAAAACTGAAGAACCACTTACATCCACAAAGTAAAACCAATGTTTTTTGCATTGTTGTAAGTGAGAAGAAGTGATTAGAATCCTATTAAACAAGTAGCTTAATTAATTTTTGAAAATTGGACCATCTCGTTCATTCACTACATGTTAGATTAAACGAAGGATTTGACATTGGTGGTAAGTAAAAAACAAGTGCATAGAAGCCAGTTAAACTAACTGTTTGGGATCAAATGTGAAAACCTCGTGCATTCACAGAGCATCAGGTAAATCCTGTGTTTTGACATTGATTGTAAATGAAAACATGTGTGAAGCAGGCAATTAAACAAGCAACTGGCTTAATTTTCAAACTGAAGAAAATCCTTTATTCAGAGGTCATTAGGTCAAACAAGTTTTTTATATTGAATGTAAGAGAAAACAAGTGTGTAGCAGTCAATTAAAGAAATAACTTACATAGTTTTCATGAGTGAGGAATCTATTGCATTCCCAGAACATTAGGTAAAACCATGGTTTTGAAATTGGTTGTGAGTTAAACATGTGCATAGCAGCCAATTAGAGAAGTAAAGTGCTTATTTTTCACAACTAAAGAAACTAATGCATCCATATAGTGTTAGTTATCACAACAGATTTGCCATTGATTGTAAGTGAAAACAAGTGCTTAGCAGTCATTTAAAGAAATAAATTGCTTAGTTTTCCCAACTGATGATACTACTGCATTCCAATAGCATTAGGTAAACCACTGTTTAGACATTGATTATAAGTGAAAACAAATGAATATTATCCTGTTAAACTGGTGCCTTCTTTAATTTTTGAAAAGACAAGGACCTGCTTCATTCACAGAACCTTAGATAAAACCTGGTTTTTTACATTGGATGTAAGTTAAAACAAGTGAATAGCATCAAATGAAAAACTAACTTGCTTAGATTTCACAATTGAAGAAAACACTACATTAAGGAAAACCAGCATTTTGACATTGATTGTAAGTAAAAACAAGTGCATTAGAGCCAATTATATAAGTAAATTACTCAGTTTTCATAACTAAAGGACCTCCTGCATTCACACAATGTTAGTTAAACCAATGGTTTTGCTGTGATTGTAAGTGAGAATAAATACCAGCAAATAACCCAAATAACTTCTGTAGAATTAAAAAGAAAATACCCTATATCATTCACTGAACATTAAGTAAAACAAGGGCTTTCACAGTGATTGTAAGTGAATAGAAGAGTGAAACAAGCAATTAAATGAGTAACTTGCCTAATTTTCCAAACTGAAGAACCACTTTCATTCACAAAACATTAGGTAAAACCAGTGTTTTTTATTGATTTTAAGTGAGAAGAAGTGAATAGTGTCCTATTAAACAAGTACCTTGCTTAATTTTTGAAAACTGAAGAACCTCCTTCATTCAAAGAATGTTAGGTAAAATCAGAGTTTAGATTTTGGATGTAAGTTAAAAGAAGCTCATAGCAGAAAAATTAAACTACCTGCTTGAAATTCAAAACTGAAGGAAACTCATGCATTCAAAGAGCATCAGGTAAAACCAGTGTTTTGTCATTGATTGCAAGTGAAAACAAGTGTGTAGCAGGCAAATAAACAAGCACCTTGCCCAGTTTTCAAAACTGAATAACCTCTATCATTCATAGAGCACTAGGTAAAACAAGCATTTTGATATTGAATGTAAGTGAAAACAAGTGCTTAGCAGCCAATTAAATAACTTCCTCAGCTTTCACAAATGAAGAAACTACTGCATTCCCAGAACATTAGGTAAAACAATGGTTTTGACATTTTCTGTAAATTAAAGCCAGTGCACAGCAGTGAATTAAAGAAATAAAGTGCTTGGCTTTCATAACTGAAGAAACTACTGCATTCACACAGTGTTAGGTATCACTACTGTTTCCCATTGAATGTAAGTCAAAACAAGTGTGTAGCATTCATTTAAAGAAGTAAATTTTTTTAATTTCCCCAACTGAATAAACTACTGCATTCCAAGAGCATTAGGTAAAACCAGTGTTTTGATATTTATTGTATGTGAAAACAAGTGCATAGCAGCCAATTAAACAAGGATTTGCTTCTTTTTCACAAGTGAAGAAATGGCTGCATTCACAGAACCTTATGTATCACTACTGCTTTGACATTGATTGAAAGAGATAAGAAGTGTAAATCAGGTAATTAAATGAGTAACTTGCATAGTTTTCAAAACTGAAGAACCACTTAAATTCACAAAGTAATACCATTGTATTTTCATTGGTTGTAAGTGAGAAAAAATGCAAAGCAGCCATTAAAGAAATAACATACTTAAATTTCACCACAGAAGAAACTCCTGCATTTACAGAGGTTAGGTAAAACCACCATTATGACATTGATTTTAAGTGAAAACAAGTGAATATTATCCTATTAAGCAAGTATCTTCCTTAATGTTTGAAAACAGAAGGACCTCCTTCAGTCACAAAATGTTAGGTAAAACCAGGGTTTTGACATTGATTATAAGTTAAAGTGAATACATTGCACCAAATGAAAAAGTAACTTGCTTTGTAAGTTACAACTGAAGAAAATACTGCATTCACAAGTATTTAGTAAAACCAGCATTTAGACTTTGATTATTTAAAAAAACGAGTGTGTAAGAGCCAGTATTTACGTAACTTGCTGAGTTTTAAAAACTGAAGAACCGCCAGCATTCATAGATCATTAGGTAAAACCACTGTTTTGGCATTGATTGTAAGTGAGAATAAACACCAGCAAATAACAAAGGTAAATTGCTTAGAATTCAAAACAGAATAGCTTACTGCATTCACAGAGCATTAGGTCAAACAAGTGTTTTGATATTGAATGTAAGTGGGAAAAGGTTTATAGCAGTAATTTAAAGAGGTAAACTGCTTAGTTTTCCAACTGTAGAATCTAATGCATTCCAAGAGTGTTAGGTAAATGTTGGTTTTGTCATTGATTGTAAGTGTAGAGAAGTGCACAGTACCCAATGAAAAAGTATATTACTTAGTTTTCAAAACTTGAAGAAACAACTGCATTCTCAACATAACAGGTGACACCAGCATATTGACATTGTAAGTGGAAACAAGTGCATGGTAGCCAAATAAACAGGTAACTTACTTAGTTTTCAAAACTGAAGAACCTCATTCATTCACAGAGCATTAGGTCAAACAAAAGCTTTGATATTGAAATTATGTGAAAACAAGTGCCTAGCAGCTAGTTAAAGTAGGACTTGCTTGGTTTTCACAAGTGAAAAAATGACTGCATTCACAGAATCTTATGTATCACCACTGCTTTGATATTGAATGTAAGTGATGAGATGTGTGAAACAGACAATTAAAGAAGTAACATGTCTATTTTTCAAAAATGAATAACCCCTTAATTTCTCAAAGGATTAGGTAAAACCGCAGTATTTTTCATTGAGTGCAAGTGAGAAAAATTGCAAAGCAGCCATTTTAGGAAGTAATGTGCCTAGTTTTCACAACTTAAGAAACCCCTGCATTTGAAGAGGGTTACGCAAAATTGTCTTTTACAATGATTTTAAGTGAAGGCATATGAATAGTATCCTATTAAATAAGCACATTCCTTAATTTTTGAAAACTGAAGAACTTCCTTCATTCACAGGGTGTTACTTTAAACCAGTGTTTTGACATTTATTGTAAATGAAAACAAGTGTGTAACAGTGAGTTATAAAAGTAACTTGCTTTCAACTGAGCAGTTGAAATACAGGGGCTTCTTTGGGAGTTGGAGGTTATCCTGAGTACTGTTGTGGCAATGGATGTAGGACATTTTTAATCAGCACACACCACTCAGAACTGAGTGGGAGAGAGTGTGGTCTACAGTGTGAACTGTGGTCTATGGTTGGTGGCAAGGCTCCAGGATGTGTAAGTTCATTGAGGTTGGTGGGCCACACTGCTGGAGATGTTTGTGTGGGATATGGTGGGAGGTGTGGGAGGTGGGCAACATGGGAATCCCAGTGGGTTCCGTGTAATATTTTAGGTAATCTAAGCACCTCTTAAAATATATGTATATATATATATATATATATATATAAATAACATTTTTGTAAGCAAATACACATAAATGCATATATATTTATTTAAAAAAAGGTGTTTTCAGTAGTTCTCTAGAAAGATGACATTAAAATTTATAGCACTTTCAAAAAAAATAAATAAATAAAAGTAACTTGCTTAGTTTTCAAAACTGAAGGCCCTTCTGCATTCATAGAGCATTAGCTAAAACCAGTGGTTGGACATTGATTGTAAGTGAAAAGAATTGTGCAGAATGCAATTAAATGAGGAACTTGCATAGTTTTCCAAACTGAAGAACGACTTACATTCACAAAGCATTAGGTAAAACCAGTGTTTATTGATTGATTGTGAGAACAAGTGCAAAGCAACCATTTAAGGAAATAACTTGCCTAGTTTTCACAAGTGAAGAACCTCCTACATTCACAGAGCTTTAGGAAAAACCACCATCATAACATTGATTGTAAGCGAAAAGCAATGTGTACCAAGCAATGAATTACTTACTTTGTGTTCACAACTGAAGTACGGCTTACATTCACAAAGGTAAAAGCAGTGTTTTTTCATTGACTGTAAGTGAGAAGACATTAATAGTATCCTTTTAAAAAGTACCTTGCTTAAGTTTTGAAAATTGAATTCCTTCATTCACAGTGTTAGGTAAAACCAGGGTTTTGATATTCATTGTAAGTGAAAACAAGTGCATAGCATCAAATTAAACTATCTCCTAGGAATTCAAAACTGAAGAAACTCATGCATTCAAAGAACTTTCGGTAAATCCAGTGTTTTGACATTGATTGTAAATGAATACAAGTGTGGACAGGTAATCAAACAAGCCACTTGCTTAATTTTCAATACTGAAGAACCTCTTTCATTAAAAGAGCATTAGGTCAAAAGGAGTTTTGATATTGATTGTAAGTGAAAACAAGTGTGTAGCAGCCAATTAAATAAATAACATAGTTTTCACAAATGAAGAAAACTACTACATTCCAGAACATTTGGTAAACCATGGGTTTGACATTGGTTGTAGTTAAAACAAGTTCATAGCAGCCAATTAAAGAAGTAACATGCTTAGTTTTCATAAATGAAGATCCTACCGCATTGACAGAGTGTTGGGTATCACAACTGATTTGCCATTGACTATAAGTGAGAACAAGCATATAGCATTCATGAAGTAAATTGCTTTGTTTTCCAACAGAAGAAACTACAGCATACCAAGTGCGTTAGGTAAACCATTGTTTTGTCACTGATTGTAAGTCAAAATAATTGCATAGCACACAATGAAAAAATAATTTGCTTAGTTTTCACAACTTGAATAAACACCTGCATTCCCAGCGTATTAGGTAAAACCAACATATTGATTCTGTAAGTGAAAACAAGTGCATAGCAGCCATGAACCAAGTAACTTGCTTAGTTTTCACAACTGAAGAACCTCCAACCTTCACAGAATGTTAGGTAAAACCAGTGAATTTTTATTTTTTGTATGTCAAAAACTTGGCAAAGCACCCTATTATGGAAGAAACCTGCCTATTTTTCACAAGTGAAGAAATATCTGCATTCTCTAATTGTTACATAAAACCAAAATTTTGACATTGACTTTATGTGAAAACAAGTAAATAAAATCCTATTAAACAAGTACCTTGCTTAATTATTTAAAACTGAGAAATCTCCTTCATTCACAGAGCATTAGGTAAAATCAGGGTTTTGACATTTGTTGCAAGTGAAAACGTGTATAGTAGCAAACTAAACTACTTGCTTGTGTTTCAAAACTGAAGAACATCCTACATTCTTAAAACCTTAGGTAAAATGAGTGTTTTGATATTTATTGTATGAGAAAACAAGGGCATAACAGCCAATTAAGTAAGTACTTGCTGGTTTACACAAGTGAAAAAATGACTGCATTCACAGAATATTATGAATCATGAAAATTTGACATTGATTGTAAGTGAAAAAAAAGTGTGAAGCAGGCAATTAAATTAGTAACTTGCTTAGTTTTCAAAACTGAAAAACCACCTAAATTCACCAAGAGTTAGATAAAGAAAGAGTTGTTTAATTGATTGTAAGTTAGAACAATTAAGGAAGTAATGTGTCTAGTTTTCACAACACAAGAAACTCCTGCATTTACAGAGGGTTAGGGAAAACCACCATTCTGACAATGATTGTAAGTGAAAACAAGTGAATAGTATCCTATTATACAAGAACCTCCCTTAATTTTTGAAAACTTAAGTATCTCCATTCTGAGAGCATTAGGGAAAACCACATTTTGACATTGGTTTGAAGTGAAAACAATAGCACCAAATGAAAAAGTAACTTGCTTAGCTTTCACAATGGAAGAACTACTGGATTGACAAGTATTTGGTAAAACCAGCATTGATTTTAAGTGAAAACCCGCATTGATTGTAAGTCAAAATATGTGCAAAATAGCAATTATACAAGTAACTTACTTAGTTTTCAAAACTGAAGGACCTCCTGCTTTTATAGAGCATTATGTAAAACCACTGTTTTTGTATTGATTGTAAATGAGAATAAATACCAGCAAATAACACAAGAAACTTGCTTAGGATTCAAAACAGAATAACCTACTGCATTCACAGAGCATTAGGTAAAAACAGTGCTTTGCCATTGATTGTAAGTGAAAAGAAGTTCATAGAAGCCAATTAAACATGTAACTTGATTAGTTTTCAAAACTGAAGAATGTACTGCTTTCAGAGAGCATTAGGTAAAACCAGATTATTTTATATTGATTTTATGTGAAAACAAGTGTCATAGCAGCCAAACAAAGTAGTAATTTGTTTAGTTTTCAAAACCAAAATCTCCTACATTCACAGAGCATTAGGAAAATCCAGTGTTTTGATATTAATTGTATTTGAAAACAAGCACATAGGAGCTAATTATACAAGGGCTTGCTAGGTTTTCACAAGTGAATAAATAATTGCATTCACAGAATCTTATGTATCACCACTGCTTTGACATTGATGGTAAGTGAAAAGAAGTGTGATGCAGACAATTAAATAAGTAACTTGTTTAGTTTTCAAAACTGAGGAACCACTTACATTCACAAAGCATTAGGTAAAAGCAGTGTTTTTAATTGATAGTGAGAAGACGTGAATAGTATACTATTACACATGTACCTTGGTTAATTTTTGAAAATTGAAGAACCTCCTTCATTCACAGAGTACTATGTGAAACCAGGGTTTTGACACTGTTGTAAGTGAATACAAGTGCATAGCAGCACATTAACCAACTTGTTTGGAATTCAAACATGAAGAATGTCATGCATTCACAGAACATTAGGTAAAACCAGAATTTTGCCCTTGATGGAAAGTGAAAACAAGTGTGCAGAGGCACGTGAACAAGTAACTTGCTTAGATTTCAAAACAGAAGAACCTCATTCATTCACAGAGCATTAAGTCAAACAAGTGTTTTTATATTGAATGTAATGAAAAAAAGTGTGTAGCAACCAATTAAAGAATTAACTTCCTTAGCTTTCATAAATGAAGAAACTACTGCAATCCCAAAACGCTAGGTAAAACCGTGGTTTTGACATTGATTGTAAGTGAAAACAAGTGCATAGCAGCCAATTAAAAATTGAAGAAACTACTGCATTCACAGAGT
>JAKSZT010054036.1:403839-439828 GCA_026826555.1 Tolypeutes matacus
ATTTTTTCACTTGCAATAAATGTCAAAATACTGGTTTTACCAAATGCACGAGGTACTTCAGCCTTGAATGCAATGCCAAACATTTAATTTGATGCTATGCACTTGTTTTCATTTACATACAATGCCAAAACCCTAGTTTTGCTTAACACTCTGCTAATGAAGGTTATTCAATTTTCAAAAATTAAGGAAGGTACTTGTTTAATTGGATACTGTTCACTTGTTTTCAATTACAATCAATGTCAAAATGGTGGTTTTACCTAACCCACTGTAAATGCAAGAATTTCTTTATTTGTGAAAATGAGGCATGTTATTCCTTAATTGGCTGCTTTGTACTTGTTCTCAATTACAATCAATGAAAAAAACTGCCTCCTTTTCACTTCTTTTCACTTACAATCAATGTCAAAGCAGTGGTGATACATAAGAATCAATGAATGCAGTCTATCCTTCACTTGTGAAAACCAAGCAAGTCCTTGTTTAATTGGCTGCTATGCACTTGTTTTCACATACAATAAATATCAAAACACTGGATTTACCTAACACTCTGTGAATGTAGAGGGTTCTTCAGTTTTTTAAACTAAGCATATTACTTCTTTATTTGGCTGCTATGGCACTTGTTTTCACTTACAATCAATATCAAAACACTGGTTTTACCTAATGGTCTGTGAATGCAATATGTACTTCAGGTTTGAGAACTAAGCAAGTTACTTGTTTAACTGGCTCCTATGCACTTGTTTTCACTTACAATGTCAGTGTGCTGGTTTTACCTATTACACTGAGAGTACAGTTATTTTCTCAAGTTGAGAAAATTAAGCAAGTAACTTTTCATTGAGTGCTATGCACTTGTTTTCTCTTACAGTCAATGACAAAACAATTGGTTTATCTAATGCTCTTGGAATGAAGTAGATGTTTCAGTTAGGAAAACTAATCAATTTACTTCATTTAATGAATGCTATGCAATTATTTTCACTTACAGTCAATGGCAAATCAGTTGTGGTACCTAATAGTCTTTGAATGCAGTAGTTTCTCTGGTTGTGTCAACTAAAAATGTATTTCTTTAATTGGTTGCTGCACCCTGGTTTTCACTTTCATTCAATATCAAAAACTTATGTGACCTAATTCTCTGTGAGTGAAGGAGGTTCTTCAGGTTTGAAAATTAAGGCAGTTGCTTGTTTAATTGCCTTCTACATACTTGTTTTCACTTATACTCAATGTCAAACATTGGTTTTACCTAATGCTCTGGGAATGCAGGAGGTTATTCTGTTTTGAATTCCAAGCAAGTTCCTTGAGTTATTTGCTGGTATTTATTCTCACTTACAGTCAATGCCAAAGCAGTGGTTTACCTAGTGCTCTATGAATGCAGAAGGTCCTTCAGTTTTGAAAACTAGGGAAGTTCCTTGTGTAATTGGTTGCTATGCACTTGTTTTCCCTTACACTGAATGCTAAAACACTGGCTTTACATAATCTTCTGTGAAAGCATGATTTTTTCAGTTTATACTTCCAAGCAAATAGTTTAATTTTTTGCTATGCACTTGTTTTTACTTACAACCAATGTCAAATCCCTGGTTTTATTTAGCACTCCATTAATGAAGGAGGTTATTCCATTTTCAAAAATTAAGCAGTGTTTTTTTTTTTTTTTTATTATGGGTAAAAATCAAAATTCTCACAATACATACAAACATTTGCAAAATGATATATAAATATATATGCATATATGTGTATTTGCTTACAAAAATGTTATTTATATATATATATATACATATATTTTAAGAGGTGCTTAGATTAATAAGATACTATTCACTTCTCAATTACAGTCAATGGAAAACCACTGGTTTTACCTTTGTGAATGTAATTTTCCCTTTTCAGTTTTGAAAACCAAGCAAGTTACTCATTTAATTGTCTGATACACACATCTTTTCATGTACAATCAATGTCAAAATAGTGTTTTTACCTAATGCTATGCGAATGATGTAGTTTCTGCAGTTGCAAAAACTAGGCACATTATTTCCTTAATTGGCTGCTTTGCATTTGATGTCACAATCAGTGAAAAACCAGTGGTTTTACTTAAGGCTTTGTGAACGTAGTTGATTCTTCATTTTGAAAACTATACAAGTTACACAATTAATTGCCTGCTGTACACATCTTTTCACTTGCAACCAATGTCAAATCACTGTTTTTACCCAATGCTCTCTGAATGCATTAGGTTATTCTGTTTTGAACTCTAAGCAACTTATTTGTGTTATTTGTTGTTGCTTTTTCTCACTTACAATCAATGCCAATTCAGTGGGTTTACTTAACAATCTATGAATGCAGGAGGCCCTTTCCTTTTCAAAACTAGGCAAGTTACTCATATAATTGGCTTTTATGCACTTGTTTTCACTTACAATGTCAAAATGCTGGTTTTACCTATTAGTTGTTAACACAGTAGTTCGTTCAGTTTGAAAACTAAGAAAGTTACTTTTACATTTTGTGCTAGGCACTTGTTTTCACTTACATCCAATGTCAAAAGCATGGTTTTTCCTCATGTTCTGTGAGTGAAGGAGGTTCTTCAGTTTTGAAAACTAAACAAATTATTTCTTTATTTGGTTGCTATGGCACTTCTTTTCACTTACAATCAAAGACAAAATATGGTTTTTCCTTATGTTTTGTTAATGCAGTACATCCTTCACTTTTGAAATCTAAGCAAGTTACTTGTTTAATTGGATGCTATGCACTTGTTTTCACCTACAATGTGAATATGCTAGTTTTACTTGATACACTGATAATGCAGTTGTTTCTTCAATTGTGAAAACAAAACAAGTAACTTTTACATTGGGTACTATGCCCTTATTTTCATTTATAATCAGTGACAAAAATTGGTTTACCAATTGCTCTTGGAAGGCAGTAGTTTCTTTAGTTGGGAAAACTAAGTGATTTACTTCTTTATATGACTGCTATTCGCTTGTTTTCACATAGTCAATGGCAAATCAGTTAAGATACCTACCACTCTGTGATTTTAGGAATTTCCTCAGTTGTGAAAATTAAGCACTTTACTTCTTTAATTGGCTTCTCTGCACTGGTTTTAACTTACAACCACTGTGAAAACCATGGTTTTAACTAACATTCAGGGAATGCAGTAATTTCTCCATTCACTTGTAAAACGAAGCAAGTCCTTTTTTAATTGGCTGCTTTGTACTTGTTTTCTCATAAAATAAATATCAAACACTGAATTTACCTAATGCTCTGAGTAAGAGGGAGGTACAATAATTTTTAAAGGTAAGTAAGATATCTAATTCCTTGGCTGCTATGCACTTTCTTTCACTCAAAAATCAATGTAAAAACACTGCTTTTACCTAATGTTATGCTAATGAAGTGGTTTCTTCAGTTTTGATAATTAAGCAAGTTACTATTTTATTGGCCCCAATGCACTTGTTTTCACTTACAATTAATTTCAAAACACTGGTTTTGCCTAACACAGTCTGAATATAGGAGGGTCTCCAGTTTTGAAAATAAAGCCAGATACTCATTGCATTGACAGATATGTACATGTTTTGAGTTACAATCAAGTTCAAAATCCTGGTTTAAACTTATAATCTGTGTATACAGGAGGTACTTCAATTTAGAATGTTAAGTAAGATACTTGTGTCCTTGGCTGCTATGCACTTGCTTTCACCCACAACCAAAGTCAATACACTGCTTTTACCTAATGTTATGCCAATGCAGTGTTTTGCTCAGTTTTGAAAACTAAGAAAGATCCTTGTTTCCTTGGCTGCAATGCACTTGATTTCACCTACAATAAAATTCAAAACACTTTTTTTTCTTTTACACACTGAATGGAGCTGATTCTTCAGTATTGACAACTAAGCCAGATACTCTTTTCATTGGTAGCTATGTCTGTGTTTTGACTTACAATCAATTTTAATGCCCTGGTTTACCTAAAACTCTGTGAATGCAGTTGATTTTTCAGTTTTGAAAATGAAGAAAGAATCCAATTTCATTGGCTGCTCAGCACGTGTTTTCTTTTTCAATCAATGTCAAAACACTTCTATTGCCTAGTGCTATGCCAATGCACTTATTTCATCAGTTATGAAAACTAAGCAAGGTTATTGTTTCATTTGCTGCTATGCACAAGTTTTCACTTACAATCAACTTCAAAATACTGGTTTTACCTAATGCTCTGTGAACACATTAGGATTTTTGGTTTGAAAATTAAGACTGAAACTTGTTTCATTGGCTGCTATGCACATGTTTTCACTTATAATCAAAATCAAAACACTAGTTTTACTTAACACCCTCTGAATGCAGGAGTTTCTTTGGTTTTGAAAGCTAAGCAATATACTCTTTTAATTGGAGACTATGCACATGTTTTCACTTACAATCAACTTCAAAACACTGGTTTTACCTAACGCTCTGTGATAAAAGTTGATTCTTCAATTTTGAAAACAAAGAAAGAAATTTGTTTGAGGGCTGCTATGTACGTGTTTTCACTTATAATCAATGTCAAAACTCTGGTTTTAATGCTCTGTGAAGACAGGAGGTTCTTCACATTTGTAAAGTAAGTAAGGTACTTGTTACCTTGGCTGCCATGCACTTATTTTCACTTACAACCAGTGTCAAAACACTGCTTTGACCTTGTGTTATGCCTATGCAGTAATTTCTTCAGTTTTGTAAGCTAAGCAAGATATTTGTTTCCTTGGGTTCTATACACTAGTATTCATTTAGAATCAAAGCAAACACTGATTTTACCTAACACAGACTGCATGCAGGTGGGTCTCCACCTTTGAAAACTAAGCAAGATACTTATTTCACTGTCAGCCATGCACTTGTTTTGAGTTACAAACAACTGCAATATCCTTGTTTTAACCTAATGTTCTGTGAATACAGGAGTTTCTTCACTTCTGTAAAGTTAGAAAGATACTTGTTTCCTTGGCTGTTGTGCACTTGTTTTCACTTACAACCAACATCAAAACACCGTTATTACCTAATTGGATGCCATTGCAGTATTTTCTTCATTTTTGAAATCTAAGCAAGATTTATGTTTCATTTGCTGCTATGCCTGTGTTTTCACTTACAAACAACTTCAAAACACTAGTTTTACCTAACACTATGTGAATGCAGGAGGTACTTTAATTTTGAAAGGTTAGTAAAATACTCGTCTCCTTGATTCCTAGGCACTTGTTTTCAATCACAATCAATGTGAAAACCCTGCTTTTACCTAATGCTGTGCCATTGCAGTGGTTACTTCAGTTTTGAAATCTAAGTAATATTCTTGTTTCATTTATTGGTATACACTTCTTTTCACTTACAATTAACTTCAAAACACTGGTTTTACATAACACACTCTGAATCCAGGGGATTCTTCTGTTTTGACAAGTAACTAAGAAACTCTTTTCATTGGCAACTATGTTTGTGTTTTGATGTAGAATCAACTTCAAACCTAATGCTAATGCTCAGTGAATACTGGAGTTTCTTCACTTCTGTAAAGTAAGGAAGATACTTGTTGCCTTGGCTGCCATGCACTTGCTTTCACAAACAATCAATGTCAAAACACTGCTTTTACCTAATGCTACTCCAATGCAGTGGTTCCTTCAGTTTTGAAAACGAGCAAGATACTTGTTTCCTTGGCTGCAGTGCACTTGTTTTGTCTTACAATAAAATTCAAAACACTGGTTTTACCTAACACACTCTGAATGCAGGTGGTCCTTCAATTTTGACAACTATGCAAGATACTCCTTTAATTGGAAACTATACACTTGTTTTGAGTTACGATCAATTTTAAAAGCCTGGTTTTAACCTAATGCTCTGTGAATACACGAGGTACTTCACTTCTGTAAAGTAAGAAAGATACTTTCCTTAGCTGCTATGCACTTGTTTTCACTTACAACCAATGGCAATACACCACTTTTACCCAATGCAATGACAATGCAGTAATTTCTTCACTTTTGAAAACCAAGTAAGATTCTTGTTTCATTTGCTGCTATCCATGGGTTTCCACTTACAATCAACTTCAAAAAATCTGGTTTTACTTAACACTCTGTGAATGCAGGAGTTACTTCAGTTTTGAAAGGTAAGTATGATAATTATTTCCTTGGCTGTTATGCAGTTGATTTCCCTTACAATAAAATTCAAAACACTACTTATAACTGACACACTCTGAATGCAAATGGTTCTTCAGTTTTGACAACTACGCAAGATACTCTTTTCTTTTGCAGCTATGCACATTTTTTTACTTACAATCAGATTAAAAACTCTGGTTCATCTAAAACTCTTGGAATGCAGACGGTTTTTCAGTTTTGAAAATGTAGAAAGAATCTTGTTTCATTGGTTGCTCTGCACGTGTTTCCATTTAAAATCAATTTTAAAACATTGGTTTTACTTAACCCTCTGTGAATTCAGGGGTCCTGAAGTTTTGAAACACAGGTGAGTTTCTTGTTCCCTTGGCTACTATGCACTTGTTTTCACTTACAATCAATGTCAAAGCACTGTATTTATGTAATGCTATGCTAATGCACTAGTTTTTTCACTTTTGAAATCTAAGTAATATTCTTGTTTATTTTTTTGTAGCTATGTACTTGTTTTCTCTTACAATCAACTTGAAAATGCTAGTTTTATCTAATGCTTTGAGTATACGGTAGGTTTCTCAGTTTTGGAAAGTAAGACTGAGACTTGTTTCATTGGCTGCTATGTATATGTTTTCTCTTATAATCAACGTCAAAACACTGGTTTTACCTAACACTCTCTGAATGCAAGTGGTTTTTCAATTTTTCAAACTAAGAAAGATCCTCTTTTCATTGGAGACTATGCACATGTTTTGACTTACTTCAAAACCCTGGTATTACATAATGCTCTGTGACCACCGTTGATTCTTCAGTTATGAAATTTAAGGAAGAGCCTCGTTTGCTATGCATGTGTTTTCACTTATAATCAATGTCAAAACTCCAGTTTTACTTAATGCTCTTGAGCACAGGAGATGCTTCATTTTTGTAAAGTAATAAGATATTTTATTCCTGAGCTGGTATGCAGTTGTTTTCACATACAATCAGTGTCAAGCACTGTTTTAGCTAGTGCTTTGCCAATGCACTAATTTCTTCAGTTTGGCAAACTAAGCAAGATACTTGTTTCCTTGCCTTCTATGCACTTGTTTTCACTTAGAAACAAAACAAACACTGATTTTACCTAATACAGACTGCATGCAGGTGGGTCTCCACTTTTGAAAACTAAGCAAGATACTAATTTCATTAGCAGCCATGCACTTGTTTTGAGTTAAAATCAATTTCAAAATCCTGGTTTTAACCAAATGCTCTGTGAGTACAGGACGATCTTCACTTTTGTAACGTAAGTTACTAGTTTCCTTGGCTGCTAAGCACTTGTTTTCACTTCAAACCAATATCAACACCACCGCTCTTATCTAATGTTATGCCAATGCAGTAATTTCTTCAATTCTGAAATCTGAGTAAGTTTCTTGTTTCTTTTGCTGCTCTGCTTGTGTTTTCACTTAAAATCAACTTCAAAAAACTGGTTTTACTTAACATTCTGTGAACGCAGAGGTACTTCAATTTTGAAAGTTAAAATAATTCTTTCCTTGGATGCTATGCAGTTGTTTTCACTTACAATAAAATTCAAAACACTAGTTTTACCGGAAATACCTTGAATTCAGGTGGGTCTTCTGTTTTGACAACTAAGCAAGATACTTTTTTCATTGGCAGCTATACACATTTTGACTTATAATCAATTTTAATACCCTGATTTTCCTAAAACTTTGTGAATGCAGTCAGGTTTTCAGTTTAGAAAAATGTAGAAGGAATCTTTGATTGGTTGCTCTGCACATGCTTTCACTTAAAATCAATGTTAAAACACGGGTTTTTCCTAATGTTCTGCGAAATCAGGTCTACTAATGTTTTGAAGTGCAAGTAAGATACTTCTTTCCTAGGCTGCTATGCCCTTGTTTTCACTTACAATCAATGCTAAAACACTGCTATTACCCAATGCCATGCCAATGCAGTAGATTCTTTACTTTTGAAATCTAAGTAAGATTCTTGTTCCATTTGCTGCTATGAACATGTTTTCACTTACACTCAATTTCAAAACACTGGTTTTTCCTAATGCTCTGAATGCAGGAGTGTATTAGTCAGCCAAAGGGGAGCTAATGTGAAATACTAAAACTGGGTTGGTCTTTATAAAGGGTATTTATTTGGGGTAGAAGTCCACAGATATCAGGCCATAAAGCATTAAGTTTCTTCTCTCACCAATGTTCATTGCCACGTGTTGGAGCAAGACAGCTGCCAGTGTTTGCCAGGGTTCAGGCTTCTGGGTTCCTCTCTTCCCGGGGCTGTGTTTCTCTCAGGGCTTAGCTCCTGTTTCCTCCACAAGGTCAGCTGTAGATGATCAGGCAAACGGCTTGCTTCTCTTCTCCTGGGGCCTTCTTTACAACATCAAAACTGCTTCTCAAAAGACTGCTTCAACTGTCCTTTGCCTTGCCTTTTATATTCAATTCCCCACCCACCAAGGGGTGGGGCTCAATGCCCTAATCCTAACCTAATCATGCCTAGATTAACAGATCAGTTTACAAGCATGATCCAATTATATTTTTGGAATTCATAATTACATCAAACTGCCACAAGGAAGTACTTCAATTTTGAAAGGTAAGTAAAATACTTGTTTTTTTTTTGTCTGCTATGCACTTCCTTTCACTCACAATCAATGTCAAAAATCCTGCTTTTATCTAATGCTGTGCCAAGGTAGAGGTTTCTTTTGTTTTGAATTCTAAATAATATTCTTGTTTCATTTGCTGTATTGCATGTGTTTTCACTTACAATCAACTTCAATTCACTAGTTTTACCTAATTCTCTGTGAATAGAGCAGGTTTTTCAGTTTGAAAAGTAAGACTGAGACTTGATTCATTGGCTGCTATACACATGTTTTCCCTTATAATCAAAGTAAAAACACTGGTTTTAGCTAACTCTCTCTGAATGAAGGATTTTCTTCAGTTTTGAAAACTAACCAATATATTCTTTTCTTTGGAGACTATGCATATGTTTAACTTACAATGAACTTCAAAACTATGGTTTTACCTAATGCTCTGTGAATGTAGTTGCTTCTTTAGTTTTGAAAACTAGAAACTTGTTTCAGTGACTGCTATGCACATGGTTCCACTTATACTCAATGTCAAAACTCTGGTTTTACTTAATGTTCTCTGAACACAAGAGGTGCTTCATTTTTGAAATGTAAGTAAGAAACTTGTTTCCTTCGCTGATTTGCACCTATTTCCACTTACAATCAATGTCAAAAACTGCTTTTACCTAGTGCTATGCCAATGCA
The DNA here is from genome assembly GCA_026826555.1 of Tolypeutes matacus. Lineage (NCBI taxonomy): Eukaryota > Metazoa > Chordata > Mammalia > Cingulata > Chlamyphoridae > Tolypeutes > Tolypeutes matacus. The sequence goes on from JAKSZT010054036.1 coordinate 413,134, forward strand.
CTTATTTCATCAGTTTTGAAAACTAAGCAAGATATTTGTTTCCTTGGCTTCTATGCATTTGTTTTCTCTTAGACACAAAGGCAAACAATAGTTTTACCTAATTTAATCTGAATGGAGGAGGTTCTCAAGTTTTTAAAACTAACCAATATCTTCATTTAATTGGCAGGTATGCACTTGTTTTGAGTAACAATCAACTTCAAAATCCTGGTTTTAACCTAATGCTCTGTGACTTCAGGAGGTTCTTCACTTTTGCTAAGTAAGTAAGATATTTGTTTCCTTGGATGATATGCACTTGTTTTCATTTACAACCAATGTCAAAACAAAGCTTTTACTATTCCAATGCAGTAGTTTCTTCAATTCTGAAATCAAAGTAAGATAATTCTTTCATTTGTTGCTATGCATGTTTTCACCTACCAACATCTTCAAAACACTGGTTTACCTAAAACTCTGTGAATGCACTCAATTTTTCAGTTTTGAAAATGAAGAATCTTGTTTCCTTGTCTGCTATGCACTTTTCACTTTCAACCAATGTCAAAAAAATGCTTTTACCTAATGCTATGCCAATGCAATACTTTCTTCACTTTTAAAATCTAAGTAAGATTTTTGTTTCATTTGCCACAATTGACGTATTTTTACTAATAATCAACTTCAAAACACTGGTTTCACCTAATGCTCTCTGAATGCATAGGGTAATTCAATTTTGAAATATTAGTAACATACTTGTTTCTTTGGCTGCTATGTACTTGCTTTCACTCATAGTCAATGTCAAAACCCTGCTTTTACTTAATGCTATGCCAATGCCCTGGATTCTTCAGTTTTCAAAACTAAGGAAGATACTCATTTCATTGCCTTCTATGTACTTGTTTTGAGTTACAATCAAGTTCAAAATCCTGGTTTTTAACTGAATGCTCTGGGAATACAGAAGGTTCTTTAATTTTGTAAAGTATGTAAGATACTTGTTTCCTTGCCTGCTATTCACTTGTTTTCACTTACAATCAATGCCAAACTCCACTTTTACCTAACACTATACCAATGCAGGGGTTTCTTCACATTTGAAATCTAAGTAAGATTTTTGTTTCATTTGCTGATATGAAGGTGTTTTTGCTTACAATCAACTTCAAAACACTGGTTTCACCTAAAGCTCTGTGAATGCAGGAGGTACTTCAATTTTGAAAGAAAAGTAAGGTACTTGTTTCTATGGCTGCTGTGCACTTGCTTTCACTCACAATCAATGTCAAAAATCTTGGTTTATCTAATGCTATGCCAATGCAGTGGTTTCTTTACTTTTTAAATCTAAGTAAGATTCTTGTTTCATTTCATGCTTTGCATGTGTTTTCACTTAAAATCAACTTCAATACACTGGTTTTCCTAATGCTTTGTGAATATAGTAGGTTTTTCAGTTTGAAAAGAAAGAATGAAACTTGTTTAATTGGATGCTGTGTACGTGTTTTCACTTATAATTGAAGTCAAAACTATGGTTTTAGCTAATACTCTCTGAATGCAGGTGTTTCTTCAGTTTTGAAAATTAAACAATATACTCTTTTCTTTGGATTCTATGCATATGTTTGATTTACTAGGATCTTCAAAACCCTGGTTTTACTTAATGCTCTGTGAACACGGGAGGTGTTTCACTTTTGACAAGTAAGTAAGAAACTTGTTTCCCTGGCTGTCATGCAGTTGTTTTCACTTACAATCAATGTCAAAACACTGCTTTTACCTAGTGCTATGTCAGTGCACTTATTTCTTCAGTTTTGAAAACTAAGCAAGATACCTCTTCCTTGGCTTCTATGCACTTGTTTTCACTTAGACTCAAAGGCAAACACAGGTTTTCCCTAACACAGGCTTAATGAAGGAAGTTCTCCAGTTTTGAAAACTAAGCAAGATACTCATTTCATTGACAGCTATGTACCCGTTTTGAGTTACAATCAACTTCAATCCTGGTTTTAACTGAATATTGGAGAATACAGGGAGTTCTTCAGTTTTGTAAAGTAAGTAAGACACTTATTTCCCTGGCTGCTGTGCACTTGTTTCCACTTACAACTAATATCAAAACACCGCTTTTATATAATGTTATGCCAGTTCAGTAGTTTCTTAACTTTTGAAATCTAAGTAAGATTCGTGTTTCATTTGCTGCTATGAATGTGTTTTCTCTTACAATCAACTTCAAAACACTGGATTCACTTAGTATTCTTGAAAAGTTGTAAGATACTTGTTTCTTTGGCTGCTTTGCAATTCCTTTCATTCACAATCAATGTCAAAAACCTGCTTTTACCTAAAGGTATTGCAATGCAGTGGTTTCTTCGGTTTTGACATCTAAGTAAGATTCTTGTGTCATTTGCTGTTATGAACATGTTTTCACAAACAATCAACTTCAAAACACTGGTTTTGTCTATTGCTCTGTGAATATAGTAGGTTTTTCAGTTTGAAAAGTAAGACAATCTTGTTTCATTAGCTGTTATTCACAAGTTTTCACATATAATCAAAGTCAAAATAATGGTTTTAGCTAACACTCTCTGAACACAGTAGTTTCTTCACTTTTGACAACTGAGCAATATACTCTTTATTTGAGACTGTGCACATGTTTTGACTTACAATCAACTTCAAAACCCTGGTTTTAAATAATGCTCTGTGAATGCAGTTGATTCTTTTCTTTTGAAAACTTAGAAAGAAACTTGTTTCAGGGACTGCTATGCACTTGTTTGCACTTATAATCATTGTAAAATATCTGGTTTTACTTAATGCTCTGTGAACAAAGACGTGCTTCACTTTTGAAAATTAAGTAAAATACTTCTTTGCTTGGCTTCTATGCATTTGTTTTCACTTACAATCAATTAGAAAAGAACGGCTAACATAATGTTTTTGGAATGGAGTAATTTCTTCAGTTGGGAAAACTAAACAATTTACTTTTTAAATGATTGTTATAGTACTTGTTTCCACTTGCAGTCAATGGCAAATCAGTTGTGATACCTAACAGTCTGTGAATGCAGCAGTTTATTCAGTTGTGAATACTAATCACATTAATTCTATAATTGGCTGCTATGCATTTGTTTTAAATTACAGCCAATGTCAAATACATGGTTTTACCTAAAATTCTGGGAATGCAGACATTTCTTCATTTGTGAAAATTAAGGAAGTTATTCCTTTAATTGGAATTAAATTAAAGCAGTTAAACAACTGCTATGCACTTGTTTTCACTTACATTCAACATCAAAACACTTGTTTAATCTAATGCTCTGTGAAAGAAGGAGGTTCTTCAGTTTTATAAACTAAGCAAGTTGCTTCTTTAATTGCCTCTACACACTTGTTTTCAGTTACAATCAATATCAAAACACTTGTTTTACCTAATACTATGTGAATGCACCAGGTTCTTCAGTTTTGAATTCCAAGCAAGTAGTTTTATTTGCTGCTATGCACTTGTTTTCATTTACAACCAATGTCAAGCCCTGGTTTCAAATAACACTGTGAATGAAGGAGGTTCTTCAATTTTCAAAAGTTAAGCAAGGTGCCTGTTTAATCAGATACTAGTCACTTATTCTCACTTACAATCAATTAAAAAACACTGGTTTTACCTTTGTGAATGCAAGTGATTCTTCAGTTTTGGAAACAAACCAATTTACTTGTTTAATTGCCAGCTACACCTTTCTTTTCACAATGGTTTAACTAATGCTCTTGGGATACAGTAATACTTCACTTTGGAAAACCAAGCAATTTACTTCTTTAAATGAATGCTACTCATTTGATTTCACTTACAATAAATGGCAAATCAGTTGCGATACTTAACATTTTGTGATTGTAGTGGTTTCTTCAGTTATGAAAACTCAACATGTTACTTCTTTAATTGGCTGCTATGCTTCTTCTTACTTACATTATCAATATGCTTGTTTTACCTAATAAAAAGACAATGGAGTTTTTCTTAATTGTGAAAATGAAGCAAATTACTTTTCCATTGGGTGTTATGCACTGGTTTACATTTAGAATCAGTGACAAAATCATGGTTTCCTTAACACTCTCAGAATGCAATAATATCTTCAGTTGGGAAAACTAAGTGAAATACTTTTTGACTGCTATGCACTTGTTTCTACTTACAACCATGTCAAAAACATGGTTTTACCTAACAATCTGGGAATGCCATAGTTTTTTCATTTGTGAATACTAAGAAAGATATTTCTTTAATTGGATGCTACAGACTTATTTTAACTTACATTCAATATCAAAACACTTGTTAGGCTTAATGTTCTGTGAATGAAGGAAGTACTTCAGTTTTGAAAAGTAAGAAAATTGCTTGTTTTATTGCCAGGTAAACACTTGTTTTCACTTACAATCAATGTCAAAATACAGATTTTACATAATGCTCTGTGAATGCAGGAGGTTTTTCAGTTTTGAGTTCCAAGCAAGAATGGTAATTTGCTGCTATGCACTTGATTTCACTTATGACTAATGTCAAAACCCTGGTTTTCCCTAACACTCTGTGAATGAAGGAGGTTCTTAAAATTTCAAAAATTAAGCAAGGTAGTTATTTAATAGGATACTATTCACATCTTCTTACAATCAATGTAAAAACACCTAATACTTTGTGAATTAAAGTGTTTCTTAGGTTTGACAACTAAGCAAGTTACTCATTTAATTGCCTGCTTCATGCTCCTTTTCACTTATAATGAATGTCAAAGCAGTGGTGATACATAAGATTTTGTGAATAACGTCATTACTTCACTTGTGAAAATCAAGCAGGACCTTGTTTCATTGGATGCTATGCACTTGTTTTCTTATTACATAAATATCAAAACATAGGTTTTACCTAATGCTCTGTGAATTTATTAGATTCATCAAATTTGAAAATTAAGCAAATTCCTTATACATTAAACTGCTAAGGAACTTGTTTTCACTTACAATCAATGACAAAACCATGGTTTACCTAATGCTCTTGGAATGCAGCAGTTTCTTTGGTTGGGAAAACTAAGCAACCTAGTTCTTTAAATGACTGCTATGCTCTTGTTTTCACTTACAGTCAATGGCAAATCTGTTGTGATAACTAACACTCTGTGAATGCAGTAGGTTCTTCAGTTGTGAAAAGTAAGCATGTTACTTCTTTAATGGGCTGCTATGCACTTGTTTTCAATTACAACAAATGTCAGAACCATGGTTGTACCTAAAGTTCTAGGAATGCATTAGTTATTTCATTTGTGAAAACTAAGGAATTTATTTCTTTAATTGGCTGCTATGCTCTTGTTTTCACATTCAATAAATATCAAAACACTGGTTTTACCTAAAGTTCTGTGAATCAAGAAGATTCTTCAGTTTTCAAAAATTAAGGAAAATACTTATTTAATAGGATACACTTCACTTGTTTTCACTTACAATCAAGGTAATAATGGTGGTTTTAACTAATACTCTGTGAATTCAGGATGTTCTTCAGTTTTGGAAATTAAGCAAGTGGCTTGTTTAATTGAATGTTACATCCTTGTTTTCACTCACAATCAATGTCAAAACACGGGTTTTACCTAACACTCTGTGAATGAAGGAGGTTCTTCACTTTTCAAAAATAAGTAAGGTACTTATTTAATATTATGCTATTCATTTCTTATCACAATCAAGGCAAAAACACTGGTTTTACCTTTGTGAATGTTACTGGTTCTTCACTTTTGAAAACTAAGGAAGATACTCATTGAACTGCCTGTTACAAACTTCTTTTCACTTTCAATGTCAAAATGGTGGTTTTACCTTATGCTCTGTGAATGCTGGATTCTCTTCAATTGTGAAAACTAGGCACATTATTCCTTAATTAGCTGCTTTGCACTCGTTCTCAAAATCAATGAAAAAACACTTGTTTTACCTAAATATTTGTGAATGGAACTTGTTCTTCAGTTTGCAACACTATGCAAGTTACTCATTTAATTTCCTGCTGCACAATTTTTTCACTTACAAATGAAGTCAAAGAAGTGGTGATACTTGAGATTCTGTGAAATAAGGTACATTCTTCAGGCTTCAAAAATCAAGGAAAGTGCTTTTTTAATATAATACTATTCTTTTGTTTTCACTTACAATAAATGTCAAAATGCTGTTTTTCCCTAACCCTCAGTAAATGCAAGAGATTCTTCAGTTGTAAAAACTAGGTATGTTACTCTGTTAATTGGTGGATTTGCACTTGTTCTCAATTACAATCAATGAAAAAATTCTGATTTTATGTAAAGCTTTATGAATGTAATGGCTCCCATTTTTGAAATCTAAGTAAGTTACTCATTTAATTGCCTGCTTCACACTTCTTTTCCCTTAAAATCAATGCCAAGGCAGCGGTGATACATGAGATTCTATGAATGCAGTCATTTCTTCACTTGTGAAAACCAAGCAAGTCCCTCTTTAATAGACTGATATGCACTTATTTTCACATACAATAAATATCAAACACTGGTTTTACCTAATGCTCTCTGAAAGTAGGAGGTTCTTCAGTTTTGACAACTGAATAAAGAAGCACATTACTTCTTTATTTGGCTGCCGTGGCATTTGTTTTCTCTTACAATCAATGTCAAAACACTGTTTTTACCTAATGCTCTGTGAATTCAGTAGGTTCTTCAATTTTGAAAACTCAGCATGTTACTTGTTTAATTGGCTGCTGTGCACTTGCTTTACTTACAATATCAATATGCTGATTTTACCTTAGGTGATGAGAATGCAGATTATTTTGCAATTTGTGAAAACTAAGCAAGTTACTTTTTAATTGGGGGCTAGGCACTTATTTTCACTTACAATCAATGGCAAAAAATGGTATACCTAACACTCTTGTAATGCAGCAGTTTCTTCAGTTGGGAACCTTAAGCAATTTACTTCTTTCAATTAATGCTATGCACTTGTTTTTAATTGCAGGCAATGGCAAATCTGTTGTGATACCTAACACTCTGTGAATGCAGTCATTTCTTCAGTTGTGAAAACTAAGCACATTCCTTCTTTAACTGGTATGCACTCATTTAACTTACAACCAATGTCAAACCATGGTTTTACCTAATGTTCTGGGAATGCAGTAGTTTCATCAGTTGTGAAAAATAAGAAAGTTTTTTTCTGTAATTGGCTGCTACACATGCTTTCACTTACATTCAATATAAAACACTTGTTTGACCTAATGCTCTGTGAATTTAAGTGTTTCTTCAGTTTTGAAAACTATACAAGTTACTCATTTAATTGCCTGCTGCACATTTATTTTCACTCACAATTGATGCCAAAGCACTGGTTTTACCTAATTCTCTGTGAATGCAATAGGTTATTGTGTTTTGAATTCTAAACAAGGTACTTGTGCTATTCGCTGGTATTTATTCTCATTTACAATCAATGCCAGTGATTTTACCTAATGCTCTATGAATGAAGGAGGCCTTTCAGTTTTGAAAACTAAACCTGTTATGTCTATAATTTGCCGTTATGCACTTGCAATCAATGTTAAAATGCAACTTTGGGGTGCATCGGCCTTGCCAAGCCAGCCAGCTGGCCTGGCTCCCCTCAGATGTGGGCTCACAGGTGAGCTGCCCTGTGGAGGCAGGGAGTGGAAGACTGGGCCAGCTGGCAGGTGGGCAATGATGCCAAACTTCTGCAGTGTCTCCAACTCAAAGTGCAGAGCACACAGTCCAATCTGGCCTCCTTCAGGTTTCTGTGGGACCTGGTCAGATGCCAAAATTGGGTGGAGAATTGTAGGAGAGCAGACTTAGAAGATAAAACACCTGATCAGCTAAATAAACATTATTGGTTATGTGCCAAACACTTTGAAACCTCTATGATCTGTAGAACTAATCCTTATAAGACAGTTCTTCAAGATAATGCTATACCAACAATATTTTATCTTACCAGTCATTTGAACAATACACATAGTAGAAACAGAAAATGAATAAAGAATTGAGTGAAGATGAAATCAGATCACTAAAACAGAGAAAAATTGATGAAACTTCTTAACAGGAACAAAAACATAAGGAGTCAAACAACAGCAAAGCTCAAAACCCCAATGCAGACGAAGGGGGTGAAGAACAGGATGAAAACACTTTAACCATTGAAGTGAAGGAAAATAAAGAATACCTAAAATATTTATTTGAAATTTTGATTCTTATGGGAAAACAAAACAAACCTCTGGAAGTACATGAAGCTAATGAACTCCCTGAAGGACTCTTTATTCCTGATAACTTTCAAGCACTGCTGGAGTGTTGAATAAATTCTTGTGAATAGGTTGTGAGAAAGCGTGTTGAAACAACAGGTGTTAGCACATTGTTCTTTTCAAAAACACAGCAGAAACAGATGCTAGAAATATGTGAGAGCTGCATTCAGGAAGAACCCTCAGGGAAGTGAGGGACTCACACTTCTTTTCCATTATCACTGATGATTGGTGGACATAGGAGGGGAAGAGCACCTGCCTGTGTTTGTGAGGTTTGTTGATGAATCTTATAACCTGAGAGAGGAATTTGTGGGCTTCCTGCCTTATGAAGCTGGTTCAGAAATTTTGGTTGTGAAATTTCACACTACAGTAACTGAGAAGTGGGAACTGAACACGGAGTACTCTCGTGGACAGGCTTATAATTGTGTCCAGTGGAGCTTCTTCCAAAATGAAAGTTGTTGATTCTAGACTTCTAGAGAAATATCCCCAAAATGTCTACACACTCTGTCCTTCCTGTGCCTTAAATATGTGGTTAGCAAAATAATTGCCTGTGATGGGAGTATCTGTTGCATTGGGGATGATTGAGGAAATTTATTCTTTTTTCCATCGATCACCACAACTACTTTTAGAAGTTGACAATGTAATTTCTGTCTTTTTTCAAAGCAATGAAGAAAGGGGAAATGAACTGAAGGAAGTTTGACTTTCTCAGTGGACAGGCAGGCATGATGTTTTTGAAATTTTAGTGGATCTCCTGCAAGCACTTGTTTATGTTTGGATGATATAAATAGTGACACAAATGTTAGATGGAATAACTGTAGAGCTGGCTGAGCATTTGTACTCTGTAATGCAGTAACAGATTTTGATTTCATTGTTACCATTGTTGTTCTTAAGAATGTCTTATTTTTTACAAGAGCCTTTGGGAAAAATCTCCAGGGGCAAACCTCTGATGTCTTCTTTGCAGCCAGCAGCTTGACTGCAGTGCTGCATTCACTCAATAAAGTAATGGAAAATATTGAAGGTTATCAAGAATTTTGGTTTGAAGATGCCACAAATTTGGCAAACAAACTTGATATTCAAGTGAAACTCCCAGGCAAATTCCACAGGGCTCAGCAAGGTAATCTGGAATCTCAACTAACCTCTGAGAGTTACCATAAAGAAACCCTAAATGTTCCAATAGTGGAGCACATCAGGAACTTAAAGATATATTCTCAGAACAGCACCTCAAAGCTCTTAAATGCTTATCTCTGGTGCCCTCTGTCATGCAACAGCTCAAATTCAATACATCATAAGAACACCATGCTGACATGTACAGAAGTGACTTACCCAATCCTGACACACTCTCAACTGAGCTTCATTGTTGGAGAATCAAGTGGAACATAGAGGGAAAGATATAGAGCTTCCTTTAACCATTTATGAATCCCTCCATCTGCCTGGCACCAAGTTTTTTCCTAATGTTTATGCATTTTTGAATGTCTATCTATTCCTTCCATGATGAAGTTTGAGGATGAATGCTAAGAAAATGGGTGAAAATGTCTCAAAGCATACCTAAGAAACACTTTGACAGACCAAAGTTCAAGTAACTTGGCTTTGTTTAATACAAATTTTAATATAAAACTGGATCTGGATTTAATGGTGATTACATATATCAAACTCTATAAAACTAAGTCAGAGCTTCCTACAAGTAATTCAGAAACCATTGAAAACACATGAGACTTTTAAAATAGGTTTTCTCTTCTATTTGGAGGAAAAAACTGTAAGGTGTATGTAGGGCGCTTAATCACTGAATATCTGCACCTATAGTTCTCCCATTTAATACATTAGTTATTAATAATCTACCTATTTAAAGGGACCCTGTTTGAACTCTTATGCTTGGAAGATACATCCATTCTTCCAGAAGATAGCATTGAAGTTGCCACATTTCATTCTGTGTGATCTCTTTTGGTGGCATACTGGAATTATTTTAGTTAAGTCATTTTAGACATTTATCATCACTGTGGATCCAATTGTCAGGTTATCAGTACTTTGAAGAAATAAATTTTGAGGAGATATGGAAGGAAAGGAATATATTTTGAAAAATGTTACAGTGAGGTTCATGACTGACTTTTAACTAGTAGGGGTTTTAAGTATATTGTTAAAAATTTGTATTGGGCAGTTAATGGAATTACCAGAGAGTGCAAGAAAATGAGCTTGCCAAGCAAAGATTTCAGTGTAGATTTTGTCTTTATCAAATGAACTTAAATGAGCAAGTTACAGTTTAAAAGCCTTTTTTCCACATCTGGTTGTGGCTGTTCACATTCCTTAGTTGAGCCTTCACCTTCACAAGCTTTTTAGCAGTTATGTATTGAACACTTCTGTTTCATGGTCAAGAGAGAATTAAGAGGCCATGGATACTGACAACTGATTTGTCTCTTCTGTCTATTTCATGACTAGATCTACTGCCTCATAATGATTTATAAGCAAAATCTGGAAAGCCTACAAAAATAAGGTTTTGTGGTTTATCTAGGGATAATACAAAAAATTGCTGTTATTTTTGGTGAAGAAAATCAATTTTGTACAGTTTATTTCAATCTAAATAAAATGTGAATTTTGTTTAAAAGAAAATGTTGGTTTTACCTAATACTTGTGTATGCAGTTGTTTCTTCCATTGTGAAAATAAAACAAGTTACTTTTCATTTATTGCTATACACTTGTTTTCACGTATGACCAATGTCAAAAACCTGGTAATACCTGATGCTCTGTGAATGAGAGAGGTCCTTCGTTTTACAAAAATTGAGGAAGATGCTTGTTAAATAGGATACTATTCACTTGTTTTCACTTACAATCAATGTAAAAATGTTGGTGTTCCTAACTCTCTGTAAATGCAGGGGTTTCTTCAGTTGAGAAAAGTACGCATGTTATTTCCTCAATTGGTTGCTTTGCACTTGTTTTCATTTACAATCAATGAAGAAACACTGGTTTTGCCTAACATTTTGTTAATGTAAGTGGTTCTTCAGTTTTGAAAACTAAGCAAGTTACTTCTTTTTTTGGCTGCTATGGCACATGCTTTCACTTACAGTCAGTGTCAAAACACTGGTTTCACCTAATGCTCTGTGAATGCAGTAGATTCCTCAGTTTTGAAAACTAAGCAAGTTACTCATTTAACCATGGTTTATAAAATGCTCTTGGAATACAGTAGTTTCTTCCTTTGGGAAAACTAAACAACCTACTTCTTTAAATGACTGCTATGTTCTTGTTTTCACTTACAGTCAATGAGAAATCAGTTTTCTTAACTAACACTCTGTGAATGCAGTTGTTTCTTCAGTTGTGAAAACTAAGCATGTTATTTCTTTAATTGGCTGCTATGCACTTGTTTTAACTTACAACTAATGTCAAAACTATGGTTTTACCTAACGTTCTGGGAAAGCAATTATTTTTTCATTTGTGAAACTAAGGAAGGTATTTCTTTAATTGGCTGCTACACAGTTGTTTTCACTTACATTCAACATCAAAACCCTACTTTGACCTAATGTACTGTAAATGAAGGAGGTTCTTCTGTTTGGAAAACTAAGCAATTCCTTGTTTACTTGCCTGGTACACTCGTGTTTTCACTTACAATCAATGTAAAACCCTGGTTTTAACTAATGCTCTGTGAATGCATGAGGTTCTTCAGGTTTGAATTACAAGCAAGTAGTTTAATTTGCTGCTATGCACTTGTTTTCACTTACAACCAATATCAAAACTCTGGTTTTACCTAACACCATGTGAATGAAGGAGGTTTTTCAATTTTCAAAAATTAATCAAGGTACTTGTTTAATAGGATACTATTCACTTTTTCTTATTTACAATCAATGAAAAACACTGTTTTTACCTTAGTGGTTGTAAGTGGTTCTTCAGTGTTGAAAACTAAGCAAGTTAATCATTTAATTGCCTGACACTTACTTGACACTTACAATCAATGTTGAAATGGTGGTTTTACCTAACATTCTGTGAATGCAGGTGTTTCTTCAGGTTTGAAAACGATGCATGTTACTTCCTTATTTGGCTGGTTTGCACTTTTTCTTACCTTCAATGAAAAAACAGTAGTTTTAACAAATGCTTTGTGAATATAAGTGGTCTGTCAGTTTTGAAAACTATGTAACTTGCTCATTTAATAGCCTGCAGCACATATATTTCACTTAACATCAGTGTCAGAATCCTGATTTTACCTAATGCACTGTGAATGCAGTAGGTCATTCTGTTTTGAATTCTAAGCAAGTTACTTGTGTTATTTGCTGGTATTCATTCTCACTTACAATCAATGCCTAAACCCTAGTGTTACCTAACACTCATGTGAATGAAGTGGTTCTACAGTTTTCAAATATTAAGACAGGTTCTTGTTTTATAGGATACTATTCACATGTTTTCAGTTAAAATCAATGTCAAAATGGTGGTTTTACCTAGCGATATGTAAATGCAGGATATTCTTCAGTTGCAAAATCTCTGAATGTTACTTCCTTAATTGGTTGCTTTGCACCTGTTCTCTCTTACAATCAATGAAAAACCCTGATTTTAACCTAATGCTTTGGGAATGAAAGTTGTTCTTCAGTTTTGAAAACTAAGCAACTTACTCATTTGATTGCCTGCTTCACACTTTTTTTCACTTACAATCAATGTCAAAGCAATGGTGATACATAAGATTCTGTGAATACAGTCATTTCTTCACTTTTATAAACCAAGCAAGTCCTTGTTTAATTGGCTGCTATGCACCTGTTTTTCACATAGAATAAATATCAAAACACTGGTTTAACCCAAAACTTTGTGAATGTAGGAGGTTCTTCAGTTTTGAAAACTAAGCAAATTGCTTCTTTATTTGGCTGATATAGAATGTGTTTTCACTGACAAGCAATGTCAAAGCACTGGTTTAACCTAATGTTCTGTGAATGTGGTACGTTCTTTACTTTTGAAAACTAATCATTCTACTTTTAAAATTGGCTGTTATGCACTTGTTTTAACTTAAACCAATGTCACAATCATTGTTTTGCCTAACTTTCTGGGAATGCAGTAGATTTTTATTTGTGTAACCTAAGAAAGTTATTTATTTAATTGGCTGCTTTGCACTCCTTATCACTTACAATCAATTAAAAACACACTGGTTTTACCTAATGATTTGTAAATGAAAGTGATTCTGCATTTTTGAAAACTAAGCAAATTACTCATTTAATTGCTGCTTCACACTTCACGTACAATCAATGTCAAAGCAGTGGTGATACATAAGTTGCTGAGAATGCAGTCATTTCTTCAATTTTGAAAAGCAAGGAAGTGCTTGTTTAATTGTTCACTAAGCACTTGTTTTCACATACAATAAATATACAAACACTGGTTTTACCTAATGATCTGTGAATGTGAGATTTTCTTCAGTTTTGAAAACTAAACAGGTTACTTGTTTAATTGGTTGCTATGCACTTGCTTTCACTTACACTGACAAAACTCTGGTTATACCTAATACACTGAGAATGCAGTTGTTTCTTCAAATTGTGAAAACCAAGCATGTTTCTTTTATATTGGGTACTATGCACTTGTTTTCACTTACAATCAATGGCAAAACATTTATTTATCTAATGCTCTTGGTATGCAGCAGTACCTTTAGGTAGGAAAACTAAGTGATTTACTTCTTTAAATGACAAATATGCACCTTTTTCCAACTTACCCTCAATGGCATATCTACTGTGATACTTAAAACTCTTTGAATGCTGTAGTTTCTTCCATTTAGAAAACTAAGCATGTTACTTCCTTAATGAGCTGTTTTGCACTTCTTTCACTTACAATCAAGTAAAATACACTGGTTTTTCATAAAGTTTTGTGAATGTAAGTGGTACTTCAGTTTTGAAAATAAGCAAGTTTCTCATTTAATTGCCTGCATCACACTTCTTTTCACTTACAATCTCTGTCAAAGGAGTGGGGATACATAAGATTCTGTTAATACAGTCAATTATTCACTTGTGGAAACCAAGCAAGTCCTTGTTTATTTGATTGCTATGCACTTCTTTTCACATTCAATAAATATCAAATATCAAATCACTGGTTTAACCTAATGCTCTGTGAATGTAGGAGGTTCTTCAGTTATGAAAACTAAGCACATTACTTCTTTATTTGGATGCTATGGAACTTGTTTCACTTACAATCAATGTTAAACAATGGATTTACCTAATTCTTTGTGAATGCAGTGAATTCTTCAGTTTTGAATACTAACATGTTACTTGGTTAATTGACTGCTATGCACTTCTTTTCACTTACAATATCAATATGGTGGTTTACCTAATATGCTGAGAATGCAGTTATTTCTTTCAGTTGTGGAAACTAAGTATGTTACTGCTTTAATTGGCTGCTATGCACTAATTTTAACTTAAGACCAATGCCAAATACATGGTTTTACCAAATGTTCTGGGAATGCAGTGGTTTCTTCATTTGTGAAAACTAAGGAAGTTATATCTTTAATTTACTGTGACACACTTGTTTCACTTACATTAAATATCAAAACACTTGTTTGACCTAATGCTCTGTGAATGAAGGAGGTTGTTCAGTTTTGAAAACTAAGGAAGATGCTTGTTTGAATACCTGCTAAACACTTGTTTTCACTTACAAGCAAGGTAAAAACACATTTTAGCTAATGCTTGTGAGTGTAAGTGGTTCTTAGGTTTGAAAACTAAGCAAGTTACTCATTTAATTGCCTGCTTCACACTTTTTTTCACTTATAATGAATTACAAAGCTGTGGTGATATATAAGATTTTTTTGAATTCAGACATTGCTTCACTTGTGAAAACCAAGCAAGACCTTGTTTAATCCCTCCCGTATTCACAGAGCATTAGGTTAAAATCAGGATTTTGAAGTTTTTTGTAACTCAAAACAAGTGCATAGCTTCCAATGAAGTAGGTCCTGGTAAGTTTTCAAAACTAGAGAACCATCTTCATTCAAACTGTGTTAGGTAAAACTACTGTTTGCCTTTGATTCTAAGTGAAATCAGTGCATAGAAGCCAATGAAACAAGTATCTTGCTTCATTTTCAAAACTGAAGAAATTAGTGCATTGTCATAGCACTAGGTAAAGCAGAGATTTTACATGGATTGCTAGTGAAAAAAATTACATAGCAGCCAAGGATAAAGCACCTTACTATCTATACGAAAAATAAGGCACCTCCTGTGTTCACAAAGCATTAAGTAGAACCAGAGGTTTGATATTGATTATAAGAGGAAACAAATGCATAGCAGCCACTGAACAATTTTCTTTCTTAGTTTTCAAAAATAATGAATCAACTGCATTCACAGAGAATTAGGTAAAACCAATGTTTTGAAGTTGATTGTAAGTCAAAATATGTGCATAGTCTGCAATGAAAAGAGTATATTCCTTAGTTTTAAAACCTGAAGAATCACCAGCATTTAGGGAGTGTTAGGTAAAACCAGTGTTTTGACTTGAATTAGAAGTGAAAACATGTGCATAACAGCCAATGAAACAAGTTTCAGTCTTACTTTTCAACTAAAAAAGCTACTGTTTTCACAGAGCATTAGGTAAAACCAGTGTCTTGAAGTTGATTGTAACTGAAAACACATGCATAGCAGCAAATGAAACAAGAATCTTACATAGATTTCAAAACTGAAGAAACACTTGCATTGGCATAACATTAGGTAAAAGCAAGGTTTTCACATTGATTGTGAGTGACAGCAAGTAAGTGCATAGAAGCCAAAGAAACAACTATCATACTTACCTTTCAAAATTGAAGTTCCTCATGCAGTCACAGAGTGTTAGGTTTAGTCAGTGTTTTGAAGTTGATTGTAAGTCAAAACACACTCATACATGCTATTGAAAAGAGTATTTTGCTTAGTTGTCAAAACTGAAGAAATGCCTGCATTCAGAGGTTGTTAGGTAAAACCAGTGTTTTGAATTTCATTGTAAGTAAAAAGAAGTGCATTGCAGCAAATGAAACAAGTATTATGCTTAGTTTTCAAAACTGAACAATACACTGCATTGGCATAGAATTTGGTAAAAGCCATATTTTAACATTGATTGTGAGGGAAATCAAGTGAATAACAGCCAATGAAATAAGTATCTTACATACCTTTCAAAATTGAAGTACTTCCTGCATTCACAGAACGTTAGGTAAAACCACTGGTTTGAAGTTTATTGTAAGTGAAAACACGTTCAAAACAGCAAATGAAACAAGAAACTTACCTACATTTCAAAAGTGAAGAAACTGTGGCATTAGCATAGCATTAGGTAAAGGTGGGGTTTTAACATTGTTTGTAAGTGAAAACAAGTGCCTAACAGCCACGGAAATAAGTATCCCTTTTACTTTACAAAAGTGAAGAAACTTCTATATTCACAGAGCATTAGGTTAAAACAAGGATTTTGAAGTTGATTGTAACTCAAAATACGTGCATAGCTGCCAAAGTAATGAGGATCTTGATTAGTTTTCAAAACTGGAGAACCTTCTGCATTCACTCTGTGTTAGGTAAAACTAGTGTTTGCCTTTGAGTCTAAGTGAAAACAAGTGCAAAGAAGCCAAGGAAACAAGGACCTTACTTACTTTACAGAAGTGAAGAACCTCCTGTATTCACAGAGCAATAGGTTAAAACCAGGATTTTGGAGTTGATTGTAACTCAAAACAAGTGCAGAACTGCCAATGAAATGAGTATCTTGCTTTGTTTTCAAAACAAGAGACCCGCCTGCATGCAAACTGTCTTAGGTAAAACCAGAGTTTGCCTTTGATTCTATGTGAAATCAAGTGCATAGATGTCCTGGAAACAAATGTCTTGCTGAGTTTTCAAAACCAAAGAAAACAGCTTATTGGCATATCACTAGGTAAAAGCAGTGTTTTGACATCATCTAGTATTTTGCTATAAGCTGCAAGTAAAAGCCAAGCCACATGCTCCAAGTTTACCTTGGAAAATTCTTCAGTTAAATGCTCTGGTTCACCATTTTCAAATTCGGTCTTCCGTATAACACCAGGAGTTAATCTTGCTAAGTTCTTTTCAACTTTAAAACATGGATCACCTTTCCTCCATTTTCCAATAATAGTTTCATCATTTACTTCCAAAACATCATAAAAAGACTCCTTAGCACCCATATTACTATCAACAGTTTCTTCAAAGTGATCTTGGCCTTTTCCATCAAGCATTTCAAAATTCCTCCAAAAAATACCCCTTACCATTTATAAAACCATTCCAACATTTTGTAATTTTGGTAATTACAAAAACACTTCGCCACTGCACAGTACCAAATTCTGTATTAGTCAGTCAAAAGGGTGCTAATATGAAATACCAGAAACGGGTTGGTCTTTATAAAAGGTATTTATTTGGGGTAGAAATCCACAGTTACCAGGCCATAAAGCATATGTTTCTTCTCTCACCAAAGTCCATTGCCATATGTTGGAGCAAGACAGGCCCCGACATTTGCCAGGGTTCAGGTTTCTTGGTTTCCTCTCTTCCCAGGATGCATTTCTCTCCTATTTAGCTCTCTGTTTCCTCCACAAGGTCAGCTGTGGAATATCAGGTGAATGGCTCACTTCTCTTCTCCTGGGACCTTCTCTTGAATATCAATTCTCCAACATCAAAACTGCAACTTCTCATTTGCTGCAGATTTGTCCTTTGTGATGCCTTTAATAATTTCTTCCCCCACCCACCAGGGAGTGGGGCTCAATGCCCTACTGATGTGGCCCAGTCAACACACTAATCAAAACTTAATCATGCCCAGATTAACAGATAAGTTTATAACCATGACCCAGTTATATTTTTGGAATTCATAATTACATCAATTCACCCAATGGCTACACTTACCTTTCACAATTGAATTACCTCCTGCATTCACAGAGTGTTAAGTAAAACCAGTGTTTTGAAGTTAATTGTAAGTGAAAACTCATGCATAGCAGCAAATGAAATAAGAAACTTACTTCGTTTTCAAAAGTGAAGAAACTACTACATTGGCATAGAATTAGGTAAAAACGGTGTATTGACAGTGGTTGTAAGTGAAAACAAGTGCATAGCAGCCAAGGAAAGTATCTGTCTTACTTTACAGAAGTAAAGAACCTCCTGTTCACAGAGCATTAGGTTGGAACCAGGATTTTAAGGTTGATTGTCACTCAAAACAAGTGCATGCCTAGCAATAAAAGGAGTATCTTGCTTAATTATCAAAGTTGAAGAACTGCCTCCATTAAGAGTGTGTTAGGTAAAACCAGTGCTTTGAATTTTATTGTACGTCAAAACAAGTGCATTCCAGCCAAGGGAACAAGTATTTTGCTTAGTTTTCAAAATTGAAGAAACCACTGCTTTGGAGTAGCATTAGGTAAAATCACTGTTTTGACATTGATTGTGAGTGAAAACAAGTGCATAGCAGCCAAGGAAACAAGTATCTTCCTTACTTTACAAAAGAGAAGAACCTCAGGTATTCACAGAGCATTAGGTTAAAACCAGGATATTGAAATTGATTGTACATCAAAACACTTGCATTGCTGCCAATGAGAAGAGTTTCTTAGTTACTTGTCAAACTGAAGAATCACCTGGATTCAGAGTGTGTTAGGTAAAACCAGGGTTTTGAACTTGATTATAAGTGAAAGAAGGGCATACCAGTAAATGAAACAAGAATATTACTTAGATTTCAAAACTGAACTTTTTAGTTTTTAATTGTTTATGTTTTCAGTTACTAAATGTACAAAATAAAGTTAAAAAAAAAAACAAAGAAAAACAAGCAGAAAAAAACTGGAGGAACCACTGCAGTGGCATAGCATTAGGTAAAAACGAGGTTTTGACATTGATTGTGAGTGAAAGCAAGTGCAAAGCAGTCAAGGAAACATTTTTTTTTTACCTTTCAATAGTGAAGTACCTCCTTCAGTCACAGAGTGTTAGGTAAAACTAGTGTTTAGAAGTCGATTGTAAGTGAAAACATGTGTATAGCATCAAATGAAACAAATCTTATTTAGATTTCAAAGTGATGAAACTAATGCTTTGGCATAGCATTATGTAAAAGTGGCATTTTGATATTGGTTGTAAGTAAAAACAAGTGAATATTAGCCAAGGCAACAAGTATCTTTCTTACTTTACAAAAGTAAAGAACCTCCTGTATTCACAGAGCATTATATTAAAACTAGGATTGTGAAGTTCATTGTAGATCAAAATGTTGCATAGCTGCCCATGAAATGAGGATCTTGCTTAATTTTGAAAATTGAAGAAAACACTGCATTGGCATATCATTAGGTAACATCAGGGTTTTAACATTGATTGTGAGTGAAAGGATGTGCATAGCAGCCAAAGAAACAAGTAACTTACTTACCTTTCTAAATTGAAGTACATCCTGCATTTACAGAGCATTAGGTGAAACCAGTGCTTTGAATTTGATTGTAAGTGAAAACATGTTCAACCAGCAAATGAATGAAGAAAGTTTCTTAGATTTCAAATATGAAGAAACTACTGCATTGACATAACATTAGGTAAAAGCCATGTTTTGACATTGGTTGTAAGTGAAAACAAGTGCATAGCAGCCAAAGAAACAAGTATCTTACTTACTTTACAAAAGTAAAGAACCTCTTGTGTTCACAGAGCATTATGTTAAAACCAGGATTTTGAAGTTGAATGTAACTCAAAACAAGTACAAAGCTGCCAATGAAGAGAGTACTTGCTTAGTTTTGTAAACTGGAGAACTTCTTGCATTCAGACTGAGTTAGGTAAAAACAATGTTTGCCTTTGATTGAAAGTGAAAACAAGTGCATAAAAGCCAATGAAATAAGAATCTAGCTTAGTTTTCAAAACTGAATTTATTAGTTCATTGGCATAGCACTCAGCAATAGCAGTATGTTGACATTGGTTGTAAGTGAAAACAAGTACATAGCAGTCAAGGAAACAAGTGTCTTACTTTACAAAAGGGAAGAACCTCTAGAATTCACAAATCATTGGGAAAACCAGTGTTTTGACATTACTTATAAGTGAAAAGATGTGGAAAACAGCCAATGAAAGAAGTTTATTTATTGGTTTTCAAAACTGAGGAACCGACTGTATTCACAGATCCTTAGGGAAAAGCAGTGTTTTGAAGTTGATTGTAAGTGAAAACATGTGCATAGCAGCGCAGCAAATGAAACAAGAATCTTAATTGGATTTCAAAAGTGAAGAATCTACTGCATTAGAATAGTCTTACATTAAGGGATGCTTTGACATGTATTGTAAGTGAAAAAAAGTTCATAACAGCCAAGGAAACAAGAATTGCACTTGCATTTCAAAACCCTAGAACTTGCTGAGTTTACAGAGCATTAGTTAAGACCAGTGTTTAACATTGATTATAAAAGAAAACACGTGCAGAGCACCGAAAGAAACAAGATTCTTTCCTCATGTGCACAACTGCAAAACTGACTGCATTCACAGAGTTTTAGGTAAACCAGGGTTTGAAGTTGATTGTAAGTCAAAACACATGCATATCTGCCAATGAAAATAGTAGCTTTCTTTGTTGTCAAAACAGGAGAAACACCTGCTTTCAGAATGTGGTAGGTAAAATCAGTGTTTTGAATTTTTTTGTAAGTGAAAACAAGTGAATTGCAGCAAAAGAAACAAGTGACATGCTTAATTTTCAACATTGTAGTACCTTCTGCATTTTCAGAACGTTAGGTAAAACCAGTGTTTTAAAGTTGATTGTAGGTGAAAACACTTGTGTGGCAGCAAGTGAAAAAAGAATCTAGCTTAGTTTTCAAAACTGAAGAAAACACTGCATTGGCATAACATTTTGCAAAAGCTGTGATTTGAAATTGATTGTGAGTTGAAGCAAGTGCCTAGCAGCCAAGGAAACAAGGATAATTCTTACCTTACAAAATTGTAATACCTACTGCATTCAGAGTGTTAGGTATAATCAGTGTTTTGAAGTTGATTGTAAATGAAAACAAGTGCATAGCAGCAAATGAAACACTCAGCTTAGATTTCAAAAGTGAAGAAAATACTGTATTGGCATAGCATTAAGTAAAAGCAGAGTTTTGACTTTTAATATGTGAAAGATGTGGAAAGCAGCCAATGAAACAAGTTTCTTTTTTGGTTTTCAAAACTGAAGTACCAACTGTATTTACAGAGTGTTAGGTAAAAGCAGTGTTTTGACGTTGATTGTAAGTGAAAACACTTGCAGAGCAGCAAATGAAACAAGAATCTAACTTAGTTTTCAAAAGTGAAGAAAACATTGCATTGGCATAACATATGCAAAAGCAGTGTTTTGAAATTGATTGTGAGTGATAGCAAGTGCTTGGCAGCTAATGAAACAAGGATCTTTCTTATGTTTCAAACTTGAAGTAACTACTGCTTTCACAGACTGTAAGGTAAAACCAGTGTTTTGAACTTGATTGTAAGTGAAAACCTGTGAATAGCAGCAAATGAAACACAAAGCTTACTTAGATTTCAAAAGTGAGGAAACTACTGCATTGGCATAGCATTAGGTAAAAGTGGTGTTTTGACATTGGTTGTAAGTGAAAACAAGTGCATAACAGGCAAATAAACAAGTATTTTTTCTTACTTTGCAGAAGAGAAGAACCTCCTGTACTCACAGAGCATTAGGTTAAAACCAGGGTTTTGAAGTTGATTGTAAATCAAAACAAGTGCACAGCTGCCAATTAAATGAATATCTTGCTTAGTTTTAAAAACTGGAAACCCGCCTGCATACAGATTGTGTTAGGTATAACCAACTTTTGCATTTGATTCTAAGTGAAAAAAAGTGCATAGGAGCCAAGGAAACAAGTGTTTTGCTTAGTTTACAAACCTGAAGAAATTATTGCATTAGCATAGCACTAATTAAAAGCACTGTTTTGACATTGATTGTAAGTGAAAACAAGTGCATAGCAGCCAAGGAAACAGGTATTTTACTTTCTTTACAAAAGTGAAGCACCTCCTTTGTTCTTAGAGCATTAAGTAAAACCATAGTTTTGATATTGATTATAAGTGGAAACAAGTGCATCACAGCCACTGAAATCAGTTACTTTCTTAGTTTTCAAAATTAGAGAATCAACTTAGTTCACATCGCATTAGGTAAAACAAGGGTTTGAAGTTGTTTGTAAGTCAAAACATGTGCATAGTGTCGAATGAAAAGAGTATCATGCTTTGTTTTCAAAACTGAAAAACCTTCTGCATTCAGAGAGAGAGAGGTAAAAACAGTGTATTGTCTTTGTTTATAAGTGGAAACACGTGCATAACAGCCAATGAAACAAGTCTGTCTTACTTTTCAAAACAGAAAAACCTACTGTATACACAGAGTGTTAGGTAAAACCATTGCTTTGAATTTGATTGTAAGTGAAAACATTTACTTAGCAAATAAAACAAAAAACTTTCTTAGATTTCAAAAATGAAGAAACTACTGCACTGGCATAGCATTAGGAAAAAGCAGTGTCTTGGCATTGATTGTAAGTGAAAACAAATGCCTAGTAGGAAGGAAACAAGTATCTCACTTCCATTTCAAACTTTTGTATCACTTGAATTTACAGTGCATTAAGTAAAAGCAGTGTTTTAACATATTTATAAGTGAAAACACATGCAAAGCAACCAATGAAACAAAAATCTTTCTTCATTTTCAAAACTGAAAAACCAACTGCATTCACAGAGTTTTAGGTAAACCAGGGTTTTGAAGTTGATTGTAAGTCAAGTCACGTGAATAGCTGCCAATGAAAACAATGTCTTGCTTAGTTGTCAAAACTGAAGAACCACCTGCATTCTGAGCATGTTAGGTAAAATCAGTGTTTTGAATTTCATTGTAAGTGAAATCAAATGCATTTCAGCCAAGGAAACAAGTACATTTCTTAGTTTACAAAACTCAAGAAACCACTGCATTGGTGTAGCATTAGGTAAAAGCAGTGTTTGACATTGATTGTGAGTGAAAGCATGTGCATAGCAGCCAAGGAAACAAGTATCTTACTTAATTTACAAATGTGAAGAAACTCCTGGGTTCACAAAGCATTCAAACCAGACTTTTGACATTGATTATAAGTGAAAATACATCCATAGCAGCCCTGAAACAAATTTCTTTCTTTGTTTTCAAAACTGAAGAATCAACTGTGCTCATGGAGCATTAGGTAAAACCAAGGTTTTGAAGTTGATTTTAAGTGAAAACAAATGCATAGCAGCAAATGAAACAAGAATCTAACTTTGATTTCAAAAGTGAAGAAACTACTGCATTGGCATAGCCTTAGGTGAAGGGGTCCTTTGACGTGGATTGTAAGTGAAAACAAGTGCATAGCAACCAAGGAAAAATGTAACTCATTTGCATTTCAAAACTTTTTTACTGCCTGAATTCACAGAGTGTTAGGTAAAAGAGATGTTTTAACATTGATTATAAGTGAAAACACATGCAGAGTAACCAATGAAATAAGATTCTTTCTCCATTTTCAAAAGTGAAAAACTGCCTTCACCGATGTTTAGGTAAACCAGGTTTTGACATTTGTTGTAGGTGTAAACAAGTGCATAACACTAAATGAAAAAGTAACTTCCATAGTTTTCACAACTGAAAAATTGAATGCATTTACATTAGGTAAAACCAGCATTTTGACAATGATTGTAATTGAAAACAAGAATGTAACAGTCAATTATACAAGTAACTTGCTTAGTTTTCAAAACTAAAGGACCTCCTTCATTCATAGAGTAATAGGTCAAATCACCACTTTGGCACTGACTGTTTTGAGAAAAATACCAGCAAATAACACAAGTAACTTGCTTAGAATTCAAAAGGGAATAACCTACTGCATTCACAGACCATTAGGTAAAAAACAATGCTTTGACATGATTGTAAGTGATAAAAGTGTGCAACAGGTGATTAAATGAGTAACACATTGTATTCCAAACTGAGGAAACACATTCACAAAGCATTAGGTAAACCAGTGTTTTTTTCATTGAATGTGAGAACAAGTGCAAAGGAGCCAATTAAGGAATTAAAATGCCTAGATTTCACAACTGAAGAAAATCCTTAATTCACAGAGCATTAAGTAAAACCATCATTTTGATATAGATTGTAAGTGAAAAAACTATGTAGCAGACAATTAAATGCGTAATTTGCTCAGTTTTCAAAACTTAGGAAACTCCTACCTTCACAGAGCTTTAGGGAAAACCAGTGTTTTGAGATTGGTTTTAAGTGAAAATACATGCAATGCAGCAAATTAAATTATTTGCTTGGAATTCAAAACTGAAGATCCTCGTGCATTCACAGAGCTTTTGGTAAAACCAGTGTTTTGACATTGAGTCTAAATGAAAACAAGTGTGTAGCAGGCAATTAAACAAGCAATGTGCTTAGTTAGCAAACCCAAAGAAACTACTGCATTACCAGAATGTTAGTAATCACAATGTATTTGCAATTAAGTGTAATTGAAAACAAGTGCATAGCAGTCATTTAAAGAAGTAAGTTCTTTAGTTCTCCCTACTGAAGACACTACTGCATTCCAAGAGCATCACATAAACCATTATTTTATCATTGATTGTAAGTGAAAAAAGTGCATAGCACACAATGAAAAATAAAGTGCTTAGTTTTCACAACTTGAAGAAACAACAGCATTAATAGCGTATTTGTTAAAACTGTCATATTCACATTGTAAGTGAAAACAAGTGCATAGCAGTCATTTAAAGGAGTAAATTCTTAGTTTTCCCAAGTGAAAAACTACTGCATTACAAGAGTGCAAGGCTCACTGTTTTGTCATTGATTATAAGTAAAAACAAATGCATACCACCCACTAAAAAGTATCTCACTTAATTTTTACTTGAATAATCATTTGCCTTCTCAGAGTATTATGTAAAATGAGTACATTGACATTGTGAGTGAAATCTTGTGTATAGCAGCCAATTAAACAAGTAACTTGTTCAGTTTTCAAAACTGAAGAACATCTTGCAATCACAGACCATTAGGTAAAACCAGTGTTTTGATATTTATTGTATGGGCAAACAAGTGAATAGCATGCAACTAAACAAGGACTTGCTTGGTTTTCATAAGTGAATAAATGTCTGAATTCACAGAATCTTAGGTATCACCACTATTTTGAAATTGATTGTAAGTGAAAAAAATGTGAAGTAGGCAATTAAATGAATAATTTGCTTAGTTTTCAAAACTGAAGAATCACTTACATTCACAAAGGTAAAACCAGTTTTTTTCATTGATTACGGATAAGTGAATAGTATCCTGTTTTAAAAAGCACCTTGCTTTTTTTGGTAAATTTAAGAACCTCCCTTATTCACAGAGTGTTAGAAAAACCTGGGTTTTGACATTGGTTGAAAGTGAGAACAAATGAATAGCAGCAAATTGAACTAGTTGCTTGGAATTAAAAAATAAGACCTTCACGCATTCACAGAACATTAGGTCAAACAAGGGTTTTGTTATTGAATGTAAGTGAAAACAAGTGCATAGCAGCCAATTATAGAAATAACTTCCTTAGTTTTCACAACTGAAAAAACTACTGTATTTCCAGAACTTTATGTAAAACCATGGTTTGGTAAGTTACACAAGTGCATAGCATACAATTAAACAAGTAACATGCTTAGTTTTCACAACTTAAGAAACTACTGCATTCACAGAGTGTTAAGTGTCACAACTGATTTTCCAATGACTGTAAGTGAAAATAAGTGCAAAGCATTCATTGAAAGAAGTAAATTGCTAAGTTTTCTTAACTGCAACAAATACTGCATCCCAAGAGCCTTGGATAAACCATTCTTTTGTCACTGATTTTAAGTGAAAACAAGTGAATAGTATGTTATTAATCAAGTATCTTCCTTAATTTTTGAAAACTGATGAACCTTCTGCATTCACAGAGTATTAGGTAAAGCTAGTGTTTTGACATTGATTGTAAGTGAATTCAATTGTGTAGCAGGCAGTTAAACAAGCAACATGCTTAGTTTTCAGAAGAGAAGAATCTCCTTCATTCACAGAGCATTAGGACAAACAAGTGTTTTGATATTGGATGTAAGTGAAAAGAAGTGTGTAACACCCAGTTAAAAATATAAATTCCTTAGCTTTCTCAAATGAAGAAACACTGCTTTCCCAGAACGTTAGGTAAAACCATGATTTTGACATTGGTTGTAAGTTAAATCAAGTGCATAGAAGCCAAATAAAGAAGTAACATGGTTAGTTTTCACAACTGAAAAACTACTGCATTCACAAAGTGTTAGGTATCACAAGTGATTTGCCATGCACTGTATGTGAAAACAACTGCATAGCTGTCATTTACAGAAATAAATTGCTTAGTTTTCCCAGATTAAGAAACTACTGCATTCAAATAGTGTTAGGTAAACCATTGTTTTGTCATTGATTGTAAGTGAAAACAAGTGAATTGCACCTAATGAAAAAGTAACTTGTTTAATTTGCACAACTTGAAGAAACAACTGCATTCTCAGCATATTATGCAAAGCCAACATATTAACAGTGTAAGTGAAAACAGGTGCATAGTAGTGAAGAAACTTGTTTAGTTTCTAAAACTAAAGAACCTACTACATTCACAAGTATTATATAAAACCAGTATTTTGACATTCATTATAAGTGAAAAGAAGTGCATAACATCCAATTTTAGAAGTTACTTGCTTAGTTTTCAAAACTGAAGGACCTCCTGCATTCATAGAGCATTAGGTAAAAACACTGTTTTGGCAT
>JAKSZT010054036.1:445773-459172 GCA_026826555.1 Tolypeutes matacus
CACTTACTTTAACAAATCTTAGGTAAAACCAGTGTTTTTCATTCATTGTGAGAACAAATGTAAGGCAGTCATTTAAGGAAGTAAGGAGCCTACTTTTCACAACAGAAGAAACTCCTGCATTCATGGATCATTTGGTAAAACCAGAATTTGACTTTGGTTGTAAGTGAAAAGAAGTGTGTAGTTTGCAATTACAGGAGTAACTGGCTTAGTTTTCAAAACTGAAGATCCACGTACATTCACAAAGATAAAACTAGTGTTTTTTCATTGATTGTGAGAAGAAGTGAATAGCATCCTATTAAATAAGTTCCTTGCTTCATTTTTGAAAATTGAGGAACCTCCTTCATTCACAGAGTGATAGGTAAAACCAGCATCTTGACATTGGTTGTATGTGAAAACAAGTGCATATCAGCAAATTAAATGACTTCCTTGGTATTTAAATATGAAGAACCTCAAGTATTCACAGAGCATTAGGTAAAACAAGTGTTTTGACATTGATTTCAAGTGAAACAAGTGTGTAGCAGGCAATTAAACAAGCACTTTGCTTAGCTTTTGAAACTGAAGAACCTGCTTCTTTCACAGAGCATTAAGTCAAACAAGTATTTTAATATTGAATGTAAGTGGAAATATATGCATAGCAGAAAATAAGAGAAATAACTTCAGTAGTTTTCACAAATGAGGAAACTAATGCATTCTCAGAGTATTAGGTAATACGAATTGCTTAGTTTTCCCAAATGAAGAAACGATTGCATTCCAAGAGCATTAGGTAAACCATTATTTTGTCATTGAATGTAAGGTAAAACAAGTGAATAGCACCCAATGAAAACGTTAATTTTCTTAGTCACTTAATTTTCCCAACTTGAAAAACAACTGCATACTCAGCATATTAGGTAAAACCAGCAGATTTACATTGTACATGGAAAAAAGTCCATAGCATCCAATTAAACAAGTAACTTGCTTAGTTTTCAAAACAGAAGAATGTACTGCATTCTCAGAGAATTAGAAAAGCAGGCTTTTGACATTGATAGTGAAAAAAAGTGTGATAGCCAAATTAAAAAGTACTTTTATTAATTTTCAAAACTTAAAATACTCCTAAATTCACAGAGGATTAGGTAAAACAAGTGTTTTGACATTGATAGTAAGTGAAAACAAGTGTCCAGCAGGCAATTAAACAAGGAGATTGCTTAGTTTTCAAAACTGAGGAACCACTTTCCTTCACAGAGCATTAGGTGAAACAAGAGTTTTGATATTGAATGTAATTGAAAATAAGTGTGTAGAAGCCAATTAAAGAAAGAACTTCTTTAGTTTTCCCAAAGGAAAAAACTACTGCATTCCAAAAACTTTGGGAAAAACAATATTTTTAACTATAGTTGTAAGTTAAAACCAGTGCATACCAGCCAATTAAAGAAGCAATGTGCTTAGTTTTCACAACTAAAGACACTACTGCATTCACAAAGTGTTAGGTAAAATAGCGGTTTGACTTTTAATGTAAGTGAATACTATTGCATAACAAACAATTATACAAGTAACTTGCTTTGTTTTCAAAACTGCAAGACCACCTGCTTTCATGGAGTGTTAGGTATAACCAATCTTTGCATGGATTGTAATTGAGAATAAATATCAGCAAATAAGACAGGTAACTTTCTTAGTTATTAAAACTTAAGAACCCTTACATTCACAAAGCATTAGTTACCACCAATGGTTTTTCATTGATTGTGAGAACAAGTGCGAAGAAGCCAATAAGGAAGAAACATGATCAGTCTTCATAAATGAAGAACCTCCTGCATTCCTAGATTTGTGGGTAAAATCACCATTTAGACATTGATTGTAATTGAAAAGATGTGTGTAATAGACAAGTAAAGAAGGAACTTACTTAGTTTTCAAAACAGAAGAACAACTTACATGCACATAGATAAAACCAGTGATTTTTCATTGCTGTAAGTGAGAAGTGAATAGTATCCTACTAAACACTTACCTTGCTTAATTTTTGGAAATTGAAGAACCCCCTTCATTCACAAGTGTTAGATAAAACCAGATATTTGACATTGGTTGTAAGTGAAAACAAGGGAATAGCAACCAGTTAAAGAAGTAACATGATTAGTTTTTCACAACTGAAGATAGTAGTGAATTCACAGTGTTAGGTATCACAACTGATTTGCCATTAACTGCAAGTGAAAACAAGGGCATAGCAGTCATTTAAAGAAGTAAAATGTTTAGTTCTTCCAGCTGAAGAAGCTACTGCATTCCAGGAGTGTTAGGTAAACCATTGTTTATCATTGACTGTAAGTGAAACAAGTGAATAACACCCAATAAAAAAGTATCTTGCTTAGTTTTTCACAACTAGATAAAACAACTTCATTCTCAGGATATTAGGTATAACCAATATTTTGAAGTTGTAAGTGAAAACAAGTGGATAGCAGCCAATTAAACAAGTAGCTTACTTAGTTTTTAAAACTGAAGAACCTACTGCATTCACAGAGTTAGGAAAAACCAGTGTTTTGACATTGATTGTAAGTGAAAACAAGTGCAATAGCAGGCATATAAAGAATTAATTTGCTTAGTTTTCAAATCTGAAGAACCTCCTACATTCACAGAGTGTTAGGTAAAACCAGTGTTTTCATATATGTTTTATTTGAAAACATGTGCATAGAGGTCAAAAAAACAAGGACTTGCTTGGTTTTCACAAGTGAAGAAATGACTGCCTTCACAGAATCTTATGTATCACCACTCCTTTGACATTGATTGTAAGTGAAAAGGAGTGTGAAGCAGACATTCAAATGAGTAACTTGCTTAGTTTTCAAAACTGAAGAACAACTTACATTCACAGAGTGTTAGGTACAACCAGGGTTTTGACATGTTTTTAAGTGAGAGTGAATACCAACAAATAACACAAGGAACTGGCTTAGAACACAAAATAGAATGACCTATTTCATTCATGGAGCATTAGGTAAAACCGAGACTATCACACTGATGTTAAGTGAAATATATGTGCAGCAGTCTAATAAATGAGTAACTTAAATAGCTTTCCACACTAATGTTCCCCTTAGATTCACAAATAATTTGTTAAAACTAATGTTTTTTTACTGATTGAGAGAACAAGTGCAACACAGCCAAATAGGACGTAACTGGCATCATTTTCACACCTGAAGAAACTCCTGCATTCACAGAAAGTTTGGTATTGTCACCATTTTGACATTGATTGTAATTGAAAATAAGGATGTACCAAGCAATTAATTGAGTAACTTGCTTAGTTTTCAAAACTGAAGAACCCATTTACAATCACAGAGGTAAAACCAGTGTTTTTCCATGGATTGTAAGTAAGAAGAAGTGAATAGTATCCTATTAAAGAAGTAATTTGCTTAATTTTGCAAAATTGAAAAATCTCCTTCATTCACAAAGTATTTGGTAAAATCATGGTTTTGACATTGCTTATAAGTGAAAATAAGTGTATAACAGCACATTAAACTACATGCTTGGAATTCAAACCAGAAGAATCTCATGCACTCACAGAGCATTAGTTAAAACCAGTATTTTGATATTTATTTTAAGTGAAAACAAGTGTGTAGCAGGCAATTAAACAAGGATCCTGCTTTGTTTCCAAAACTGAAGAACCTCCTTCATTTACAGAACATTAGGTCAAAGAAGAGTTTTGATATTAATATAAGTGAAAACAAGTGTGTAACAGCCAATTAAAGAAATAACTTCCTTAGTTTTTGCAAATGAAGAAACTACTGTACCCTCAGAATGTTAGGTAAAACCATGGTTTTGACATTGTTTTTTAAGTTAAAACAAGTGCATAGCAGCCAGTTAATGAAATAAAATGCTTAGTTTTCACAACTGAAGAACCTACTGCATTCACAGGGTTTTAGGTTTTGAAACTTTTTTTCCATTCAGTGTAAGTGAAAACAAGTGTGTTGCAGTCATTTAAAGAAGTAAGTTCCTTAGTTTTTGCAACTGAAGAATTTATTGCGTTCCAAGAGCATTAAGGAAACCATGGTTTTGTCACTGATTTTAAAGGTAAACCAGTGCATAGTCCCAATGAAAAAGTAACATGCTTAGTTTTCACAACTTGAAGAAACAACTGCATTCTCAGTGTATTAGGCAAAACAAGCCTATTGACAATGTAAGTAAAAAGGAGTGCATAGCAGCCAATTAAAGAAGTAACGTGTGCTTATTTTTCAAAACTGAAGTAACTATTGCATTCACAAAATGTTACATATCACAACAGATTTTTCATTGACTCTAAGTGAAATCAAATGTGTAGCATTCATTTAAAGAAGTAAATTGCATAATTTTCCAAACTGAAGAATCTACTGGATTCCAAGAGTGTTAATTAAACTATTGTTTTGTCAGTAATTGTGACAACAAGTACATAACACCCAATGAAAAAGTAACTTGTTTAGTTTTCACAACTTGTAGAAACAACTGCATTCTCAGTGTCTTAAGTAAAACTAGCATATTGACAATATAAGTGAAAACAAGTGCATAGCAACCAATTTAAAAAGTAACTTGAAAACTCTTCAAAACTGAAGATCATACTGCATTCACAGAGAATTAGGAAAAATTACTGTTTTAACATTGATTGTAAGTGAAACAAGTTTAATAGCAGCAAGATAAAGAAGTAATTTACTTAGTTTTCAAAACTGAAGAACATCCTACATTCACAGAACATTAGTTAAAACCAGTGTTTTGATATTTATTGAAAGTGAAAACAAGTGCACAGCAGTCAAATAAACAATGACTTTCTTGGTTTCCACAAGTGAAGAAATGACTGCATTCACAGAATCTTATGTATCACCACCACTTTGACATTGATTGTAAGAGAAAATAATTGTGAAGCAGACAATTAAGTGAGTTACTTGTGTAGATTTCAAAATTGAAGAACAACTTACATTCACAAATCATTATGTAAAACCAGTTTATATCATTGATTGTAAGTGAGAATATTTGGAAAGCAGCAAATTCAGGAAGTTACATACCTAGTTTTCACAACTTAACAAACTATTGCATTTACAGATGGTTAGGTAAAACCATAATTTTGATATTGGTTATAAGTAGACAAGTGAATACTACCCTATTAAACAAATACCTTCCTTAATTTTTGTAAACTGAAGAACACCCTTCATTCACAGAGCATTAGGTAAAACCAGTGTTTTGACACTGAGTGTAAATGAGAATGAATACCAGAACATAACACATAATAACATACATAATAACATAAGTAACTTGCTTAGAATTAAAAACAAAATAAACTACTGCATTTACAGAACATTAGGTAAAAGCAGTACTCTGACATTGATTGTAAGTGAAAAGATGTGCAGCAGGTTCTTAAATGTGTAACTTGCATTACATTCCAAACTGAATAACCACTTAATTTCACAAAGCATTAATTAAAACCAGTGTTTTTCATTGATTGTGACAGCCAGTGCAAAGAAGCCCATTAAGAAATTAATGTCTATAATTTTCACATCTGAAGAACCACCTGCATTGACAGTGCATTAGGTAAAATGACCATTTTGACATTAATTGTAAGTGAAAAGACGTGTGAAGCCGGCAATAAAGAATTAACTTGCTTAATTTTCAAAACTGAAAAACCACTTACATTCACAAAGTGATAGGTAAAACCCGTGATTTTTCATTGATTGTAAGTGAGCAGAAGTTAATACTATCCAATTAAACAAGTACTTGCATCATTTTTTTAAATTGAAGAAACTTTTTCATTTGCAGAGTGTTAGGTAAAACCAAGGTTTTCACATTGGTTGTACACGAAAACTAGTGCATAGCAGCAAATTAAACTACTTGCTTGGAATTAAAATCTGAAGAACCTTGTGCTTTCACAAAGCATTAGGTAAATTCAGTGATATGTCATATATTGTAAGTGAAAACAAGTGCATAGCAGACAATTAAACTCGCAATTTGCTTAGTTTTCAAAACTGAACAACTTCATTCATGCACAGAGCATTATGACTAACAAGTGTTTTGATATGGAATGTAAGTGAAAACAAGTGCATAGCAGCCAATTAAAGAAGTAACATGTTTGTTTTCACAAATAAAAAACCCAGTGCATTCCCAGAAGGTTAGGTAAAATCAGGGTTTTGACATTGATAGTAAGTGAAAACAAGTGTGTAGCAGTAATTTAAAGAAATAAATTGGTTAGTTTTCCCAATTGAAGAACTACTGCATTCCAATAGTGTTGGGTAAACCATTGTTTTCTAACTGATTGTAAATGAAAAGAAGTGCATGGCACCTAATGAAAAAGTAACTTGCTTAGTTTTCACAAATTGAAGAAACAACTGCATTCTCAGCATATTAAGTAAAACCATCACAATGACATTGTAAGCGAAAACAAGTGCACGGAAGCCAATTAAACAAGAAACATGCTTAGTTTTCAAAACTGAAGAACTTCCTAGATTCACAGAGTGTTAGGTAAAACCAGAGTTTGATTTTTATTGTATGTGAGAACAAGTGCATAGCAGCCAATTAAACAAGAATTTGCTTGGTTTTCACAAGAGAAGAAATGACTGCATTCACAGAATCTTATGTATCACCACCACTTTGACATTGTTTGAAATTGAAAATAATTGTGAAGCAGGCTATTAAATGTGTAACTTCCTTAATTTTAAAACTGAAAACAACTTTCATTCACAAAGTGTTAGTTAAAACCAGTGTTTTTTCCATTGATTATAAGTGAGAAAACCTACAAAGAAGCCAATTAAGGAAGTAAGGTGCCTAGTTTACACAACTGAAGAAAATCCTGCATTTACAGAGGGTTAGGTAAATATACCAACTTGACATTAATTGTAAGTGAAAACGTGTATACTATGAAATTAAATAAGCAACTTGATTAATTTTCAAAACTGAGAAACCTCCTTCATTCACAGAGCATTAGGCCAAACAATATTTTGATATTGAATCTAATAGAAAATGATTGAGTAGCAGCCAATTAAAGATATAACTTCCTAAAGTTTCCACAAAGGAAGAAACTACTGCATTCCCAGAACGTTAGGGAAAACCATGGTTTTGACATTGGTTGTAAGTTAAAACAAGTGCATAGCAGCCAATTAAAGAAGTAACGTGCTCAATTTTCACAAATGAAGAAACGGCTGCATTCACAGTGTTAGGTATCACAACTGATTTGCCATTGATGGTAAGTGAAAACTAGTGTTTAGTAGTAACTTAAAGAAATAAATTGGTTAGTTTTCCCAACTGAAGACACTATTGCATTCCAACAGTGTTGGCAAACCATTTTCTCATTTATTGTAAGTGAAAAGAGGTGCTAGCACCCAATGAAAAAGTAATTTGCTTAGTTTTACAACTTGAAGAAACAACTGCATTCTCAGCATATTAGGTAAAACCACCATATTGATATTGTAAGTGAAAACAAGTGCATAGCAGCCAATTAAATGAGAAACTTGTTTACTTTTCAAAACAAAGGTAGATAATGAATTCACAGACCATGAAGAGAAACCAGTGTTTGACACTGATTGTAAGTGAAAACAAGTGCATAGCAGCCAATTAAACAAGAATGTGCTTGGTTTTCACAAGAGAAGAAATGACTGCATTCACAGAATTTTATGTATTACCACTGCTTTGACATTGACTGAAATTTTAAAAAATTGTGAAGCAGGGTATTAAATGAGTAACTTCCTTAGCTTAAAAGTGTAAACCAGTTTCAATCACATAGTATTAGGTAAAAACAGGTTTTTTCATTGATTGTAAGTGAGAATAAGTGCAAAGAATCAAATTAAGGAAGTAAGGTGCCTAGTTTTCACAACTGAAGAAAATCCTGCATTTACAGAGTGTTAGGTTAATATACCAAGTTAACATTGATTATAAGTGAAAACAAGTGTGTGGCAGGAAATTAAACCAGCAACTTGCTTAGTTTTCAAAACTGAAGTACCTCCTTCACTCACAGAGAATTTGGCCAAACAATATTTTGATATTGAATGTAAAAGAAAACAAGTGCATAGCAGTCAAAGAAAAAAGTAACATGCTTAATTTCACAACTGAAGAAACTTCTGCATTCACAGAGTGAGAGGTATCTCAACACTTTTGTCATTGACTTTAAGTGAAAACAAGTGCATAGCAGTCATTTAAGAAGTAAATTGCTTAATTTTACCAACTGAAGAAGCTACTGCATTCCAAGAGCTTTAGGTAAACCACTGTTTTTTTCATTTTTTGTAAGTGGAAAAAAAAGTGCCAATAGCAGCCAAATTAAGAGGTATTTTGCTTAGTTTTCAAAACAAAGAACCTCCTTCATTCACAGAGTGTTAGGTAAAACCAGGGTTTTGACATAAGTTGTAAGTGAAAAAAGTGCATATCAACTAATTAAACTACTTGCTTGGAATACAAAACTGAAGAACCACGTGTATTCACAGAGCATTTGGAAAAACGAGTCTGTTGACAGTCATTGCAGGTGAAAACTAGTGGGTAGAAGGCTATTAAACAAGTAACTTGCTTAGTTGGCAAATCTGAAGAAGGCCTTTCATTCACAGAGCAGTAGGTCAAACAAGTGTTTTGATATTGATTGTAAATGAAAATAAGTGCATAACAGCCAATTAATGAAGTAAATTCCATAGTTTTCACAAATGAAGAAACTACTGCATTCCCAGAACCTTAGGTGAAACCTTTATATGACATTGATTGTAAGTTAAAACAAGTGCATAGCAGGCAATTAAAAAGTAACATGCTTAGTTTTCACAACTGAAAAACCTACTGCATTCACAGAGCATTAGGTATCACAACTGATTTGCCATTGACTGTAAGCAAAAAGAATTGTGAAGCAGGCAATTAAACTAGTAACTTGCTTAGTTTTCCCAACTGAAGAACCACTTACATTCACAAAGCTTTAGGTCAAACCAGTGTTTTTTCATTGATTGTAAGTGAGAACAAGGGCAAAACAGCCAAATAAGGAAGGAATGTGCCTAGATTTCACCACTGAAGAAACTCCTGCATTTACAGAGGGCTTGGTAAAACCACCATTTTCACATTGGTTTTAATTAAAAAGTAGGGTGTAGGCAATTAAATGAGTAAGTTGAAAAGTTTGGAAAATTGAAAAACAACTTACATTCACAATACTAAAACCAGTGTTTCTTCACTGATTGAAAGTGAGAAGAATTGTATAGTATCCTATTAAACAATACCTTGCTTAATTTTTGAAAACTGAATAATCACCTTCATTCCCTGAATGTTAGGTAAAACCAGGGATTTTTTTTTGTGGGTAAAAGTCAAAATTTTCACAATACATACCAACTTTTGCAAAATGATATATAAATATATATGCATATATGTGCATTTGCTTACAAAAATGTTATTCATGTATATATATAAATATATTTTAAGAGGTGCTTAGATACCCAAAATATTACACAGAACCCACTGGGATTCCCATGTTGCCCACCTCCCACACCTCCCACCACATCCCACACAAAGTATTCTGTTGTTCAAATATGGTGATCCTAGCAATGGAAGAAATTATACAATGAGGTGGAGCCAGTGGCCACTAGACACTTTTGGGGCAGGGAGGGGATGAGCAGTTGAAATACAGGGGCTTTTTTGGGATTTGGAGGTCGTCCTGAGTATCTTTGTGGCAACGGATGTAGGCCATTTTAAATCAGCACACACCACTCAGAACTGTGTGGGAGAGAGTGTGGTCTACGGTGTGAACTGTGGTCTATGGTTGGTGGCAAGGCCCCAGGATGTGTAGGTCCATTGAGGGTGGTGAGCCACACTTGTGGGAAACCAGGGATTTGACATTCATTGTAAGTGAAAACAAGTGCATGGCAGCAAATTAAACTACTTGCTTGGAATTCAAAACTGAAGAACCTTGTGCATTCACCCAGTAATTGGTAAAACCCCTGTTATGACATTGTTTGTAAATGAAAACAAGTGCATAGCACCAAGTGAAAAAGTAACTTGCTTAGTTTTCACAACTGAAGAATCTACTGCATTAAAAAATATTAGGTAATACCAGCATTTTGACATCGATTGTAAGTGAAAACAAGTGCATAAGAGACAATTATACAAGCTTTTTCCTTAGTTTTCAAAACTGAAGGACCTCATGCATTCATAGAGCATTAGGTAAAGCCACTGTTTTGGCATTGATTGTATATGAGAATAAATAACAGCACATAATACAAGCATCTTGCTAAGATTTCATAACAGAATAACCCACTGCATTCACAGAGCATTAGCTAAAACCAGTGATTTTAAATTGATTTTAAGTGAAATAAGTGTCCAACAGGCAATTAAATGAGTAATTTGCATAATTTTCCAAACTGAAGGACCACTTCCATTCACAAGGTGTCAGTTATAAGCAGTGTTTTCTCATTGATTGCAATATCAAGGGCAAAGCAGTCAATTAAGGAAGTAACATGCATAGTTTTCACAACTGAAGATACTCCTGCATTCTAAAGTGTTAGGTAACACCATCATTTTGACATTGATTGTAAGTGAAAATAATTGTGTCACAGGAAAATAAATGAGCAAATTGCTTAGTTTTCAAAACTGAAGAACCACTTACTTTCACAAAGGTAAAACCAGGGTTTTTGCATTGATTATATGTGAGAGGAAGTGTCTAGGATCCTATTAAACAAGAACCTTGTTTAATTTTTGAAAACTGAAGAACCTCCTTCATTCACAGTGTTAGGTAAAAGCAGGGTCTTGATATTGGTTGTAAGTGAAAACAAGTGCATAACAGCAAATTAAACTAATTCCTTAGAATTCAAAATTGAAGAAACACCTTAGAATTCAAAACTGAAGAGCATTAGGTAAAACCAGGGTTTTGAAATTGATTATAAGTGAAAATAAGTATGTAGAAGGCAATTAAACAAGCAACCTCCTTAATTTCCAATCATTAAGGACCTCCTTCATTCACAGAACATTAGGTCATATAAGAATTTTTATATTCAATGAAAATGAAAACAAGGGTGTAGCAGCCAATTAAAGAAATAAATTCTAGTTTTCACAACTGAAGACACTACTGCATTGATGGAACATTAGGAACCACAACTGATTTGCCCTTGAATTTAGGTGAAAACAAGTGCATAGCATTCATTAAATGAAGTAAATTGCTTAGTTTTCCCAACTGAAGCATCACCTTCATTTCAAAATCGTGAGGTAAACCAGTAGTTTTGTCATTGATTGTAAGTGAAAACAAGTGCATAGCACTCAATGAAAAATTAACTTCCTTAATTTTCATAACTTGAAAAATCTACTGCTTTCTCAGTGTATTAGGTAAAACCAGCATATTGACATTGAAATTGAAAACAAGTGCATAGGAGCCAATTAAACAAGCAACTTGCTCAGTTTTCAAAACTGAAGAACCTACTGTATTCACAGAGCATTATGTATCACAATTGATTTGCCATTGACAGTAAGTGAAAACAAGTGCATAGCAGTCATTTAAAGAAGTAATTTGCTTAGTTTTCCCAACAGAAGTATTTATTGCATTCCAAGTGCATTAAGGAAACCATGGTTTTGTCACTGATTTTAAGTGTAAGCCAGTGTATAGCACCCAATGAAAAAGTAACTTGCTTAGTTTTCACAACTTTAAGAAACAACTGCATTGTCAGTGTATTAGGTAAAACAAGCATATTGACAATATAAGTGAAAGCAAGTGCACAGCAGCCAATTAAACAAGTAACTTGCTTTTTTTTTGAAACTGAAGAACCTACTTCATTTACAGAGTATAAGGTAAAACCAGGGTTTTGATATTGATTGTAAATGAAAATAAGTGCCATAGCAGTAAAATAAAGAAGTAATTTGCTCTGTTTTCAAAAATGAAGAACCACATACATTCACAAAGTTAAAATGGGTGTTTTTTCATTGATTGTGAGAACAAGTGCAAAGCAGCAAATTAAGGAATTAATGTTCCTAGTTTTCACAACTGAAGAAACTCCTGCATTCACAGAGCATTAGGTAAAAACCATCATTTTAACATTGACTGTAAGTGAAAAATGCATCTAGCAGGCAATTAAACACGTAACATGCTTAGTTTTCAAAACCGAAATCCTACTTATTTTCACAAAGGTAAAAGCAGTGCTTTTTCATTGATTATAAGACAGAAGAAATAAAAAGCACGTACCTTGCTTAATTTTTCAAAATTGAGGAACTTCCTTCATTTACAGTGTGTTAGGTAAAACCAGAGTTTTGATATTGATTTTAAGTGAAAACAAGTGAATAGTATCCTATTAAAAAAGTATATTCCTTAATATTGGAAAACTAAAGAACCTCCTTCAGTCACAGAGTGTTAGGTAAAAGCAGAGTTTTGACATTGGATGTAAGTGAAAACAAGTGCATGTCCCCAATGAAAAAGTAACTTGCTTAGTTTTCACAACTAAGGAAATGACTGCATTCAAAAGTATTATATAAAACCAGCATTTTGACATTGATTGTAAGTGAAAACAATAGCATAACAGCGAATATACAAGTAAGTAGCTTAGTTTTCAAAACCGATGGACTTCCTGCATTAAAAGAGCATTAGGTAAACACACTCTTTAGGCATTGTTTGTATGTGACAACAAATACCAGAAAATAACAAAAGTAAGTTGCTTAGAATTCAAAACAAAATAACCTACTACATTCACAGAGTATTAGGTAAAACCAGTGCTTTGATATTGATTGTAAGTGAAAAGAAGTATGCAGCAGGCAATTAAATGAGTAACTTGCATAGCTCTCAAAAATGAAGAACTAAAATTCACAAAGTTAAAACCAGTGCTTTTTCTTTGACTGTGAGAAGTGAACAGTATCCTATTAAACAAGTACCTTGCTTAATTATTGAAAATTGAAGAACCTCCTTCATTCACATAATGTTAGCTAAAACCAGTGTTTTAACATTGATTTTAAGTAAAAACAAATGCAATAGCAGCCAAATAAAGAGGTAATTTGCTAAGTTTTCAAAACTGAAGATCCTTCTACATTCACAGAGCATTAAGTAAAACCAGTGTTTTGATATTTATTGTATGTGAAAAAAAGTGAATAGCAGCCAATTAAGCAAGGACTTTCTTGGTTTTCACAAGTGAAGAAATGACTGCATTCCCGGATCATATGTATCACCACTGCTTTGACGTTGATTGTAAGTGAAGAAATGTGTGATGCAGGCAATTAAATGAGTTACTTGCTTAGTTTTCAAACTAAAGGACCACTTACATTCACAAAGTGTTAGGTAAAACCAGTGTTTTTTCATTGATTGTGAGTAGAAGTGGAAAGCAGCCAGTTAAGGAAGTAAGGTGCCTAGGTTTCCCAAGTGAAGAAACTTCTGCATTTACCGAGGGTTAAGCAAAACCACCATTTTGACATTGATTGTAAGTGAAAAGAAGTGGGTAGCAGGAAATTAATCAAGTAACTTGCTTAGTTTTCAAAACTGAAATATCACATCACAAATGAAAAACCAGTGTTTTTT
>JAKSZT010054036.1:460889-475774 GCA_026826555.1 Tolypeutes matacus
AAAACAAGTGTCATAGCAGCCAAATAAAGAAGACATTTGCTTAGTTTTCAAAACTGAAGAACCTCCTACATTCACAGAGCTTTAGGTAAAACCAGTGTTTTGATCTTTATTGCATGTGAAAACAAGTGCATTGCAGTCACATGCACTTGCCTGCTTTTCTCAAGTGAAGAAATGACTGCATTCGCAGTATCTTAAGTATCACAACTGCTTTGACATTGATTGTACATGAAAAGTAGTATGATGCAGGCAATCAAAGAAGTTACCTGCATACTTTTCAAAACTAAAGAACCGCTTAGAATCACAAAGATTTAGGTAAAAACAGTTTTCTTTCATCGATTGTAAATTAGAAGAAGTGAATAGTATCCCATTGAAGAAGTACCTTGCTTAATTTTTGAAAATTGAAGAATCTCTAACATTCACAGAGTGGTCGGTAGAAGTGGTATTGTGACATTTGTTGCATGTGGAAACAAGTACATAGCAGCAAATTATCCTACTTTCTTGGAATTCAAAACTTAAGAACCTCATGCATTCTCAGAGCATTAGGTAAAATCAGTGTTTTGACATTGATTGTAAATGAAAACAAGTGTGTAGCAGGCAATAAATCTAGCAAATTGCTTACTTTTCAAAACTGAAGAACCGCCTTCATTCGCAGAGCATTAGGTGAAACAAATGTTTTGTTATTGAATATAAGTGAAAACAAGCAAGTAGCATCCAATTAAATAAATAACTTCCTTTGATTTCACAAAGGAAGAAACTACTGCAGTCCCACAATGTTAGGTTAAACCATGGTTTTGACATTGGTTGAAAATTAAAACAAGTGAATAAAAGCCAATTAATGAAGTAACATGCTTAATTTTCACAACTGAAGAAACACCTGCATTCACAGACTTTTAGGTATCACAACTGATTTGCCATTGACTGTAAGTGAAAACAAGTGCATAGCAGTCATTTATAGAAGTAAATTGCTTAGTTTTCAGAACTGAAGAAAATATTGTGTCCCAAGTGCATTAGATAAACCATTGTTTTGTCATTGATTGTAATTGAAAACAAGTGCATAGCACCAAATGAAAAAGTAACTTGCTAAGTTTCCACAACTTGAGGAAACAACTGCATTCTCAACATATTAGATAAAACCAGCATATTGACATTGTAAATGAAAACAAGTGCCTAGCAGCCAAATAAATAAGTAACTTGCTTTTTTTTCAAAACTGAAGAACATACTGCATTCACAGAGCATTAAGGAAAACCACTGATTTGGCATTGAATGTAAGTGAAATTAGTGCCATAGCAGCCAATTAATTAAGTAACTTGCTTAGTTTTCAAAACTGAAAAATGTACTGCATTCAGAGAACATTAGGTAAAACCAGTGTTTTGACACTGATTGTAAGATAAACAAATGGAATAACAGCCAAATAAAGAAGTAATATGCTTAGTTTTCAAGACTGAAGTATCACCTATATTCACATAGCATTAGGTAAAACCAGTGTTTTGATATTAACTATATGTGAAAACAAGTGTATAGCAGGCAATTACACAAGGGCTTGCTTGGTTTACACAAATGAAGAAATGACTGCATTCACAGAAACTTATATATCACCATTACTTTGACATTGATTGTAAGTGAAAAGAAGTTGAAAGCAATTAAATGAGTAATTTGCTTAGTTTTCCCAATTGAAGAACCAGGGTTTTAGGTAAAACCAGCGCTTTTTCATTGATTGTAAGTGAGAACGAGTGCAATGCAGCCAATTGAGGAAGTAATGTTCCTCATTTTCACAAATGAAGAAATTCCTTCATTTACAGAGAGTTAGGTAAAACCACCATTTGACATTGATTGTAAGTGAAAACAGGTGAATAGTATCTGACAAAAAGTAACTTCCTTAATTTTTGAAAATTGAATAACCTCCTTCATGCACAGAGGATTAGACAAAACCAGGGTTTTGATATAATCTGTAAGTGAAAACAAGGGCATAGCAGCTGATTAAATGTCTTGTTTGGAATTCAAAGCTGAAGGACATCATCCATTCACAGAGAATTAGATAAAGCCAGTGTTTTGACATTGATTGTAAGTGAAAGAGTGTGTAACAGGCAAAGAAACAAACAACTTGCTTAGTTTTCAAATCTGCAGAACCTCTTTCATTCACAGAGAATTAGGTCAAACAAGTGTTTTGATAGTGAATGTATGTGTAAGTAAGTGCATAGCAGACAATTAACGAAGTAGCTTCCTTAATTTTCACAAATAATTAAACTGCTGCATTCCCAGAATGTTAGATGAAACAATGGTTTTGACATTGATTATTAGATAAAACAAGTGCATAGCAGCCAATTAAAGAAGTAAAGTGCTTAGTTTTCACAACTGAAAAACTACTGCTTTCACACAGTGTTATGTATCATAACTTATTTTCTATTGAAAGTAAGTGAAAAGAATTGTGAAGCAGGCAATTAAACCACTAATTTGCTTAGTTTTCCCACTGAAGAACCACTTATATTCACAAAGTTTTAGGTAAAACTGGTGTTTTTTCATTGATTGTAAGTGAGAACAAGGGCAAAGAAGCCAAATAAGGTAGGAATGTGTCTTGAATTCACAACTGAAGAAATTCCTGCATTTACAGGGGTCTAGGTAAATCCACCATTTTGACATTTATCGTAAGTGAAAAGAACTGTGTAGCAGGCAATTAAATGAGTAACTTGCTAAGTTTTCAAAGCAGAACAACCATTTACACAATGCTAAAACCAGTGTTTTTTCCATTGATTGAAAGTGAGAAGTACTGAATAGTTTCCTATTAAACAAGTACATAGGCTAATTTTTGAATATTGAATAACCTCCTTCATTCACAGAATGTTAGGTAAAACCAAGGTTTTGACATTGGTGTAAATGAAAACAAGTGAATGGCAGCAAATTAAAGTACTTGCATTGAATTCAAAACTGAAGATCCTTGTGCATTGACACAACATTTGGTAAAAACCCTGTTTTGACATTGATTGTAAGTGCAAACAAGTGTGTAGCAGACAAACAAGCATCTTGCTTAGTTTTCAAAATTGAAGGACTTCCTTCATTCCCAGGGGATTGAAGGTCAAACAAGTGTTTTTTTTATTGTATGTAAGTGAAAATAAGTGTGTAACAGCCAACTAAAGAAATACCTTCCTTAGTTTTCATAAATAAAGAAATTACTGCATTCCCAGAATGTTAGGTAAGACCATGTTTTTAACATTGGTTGTAAGTTAATACAAGTGCATAGCAACCAATTAAAGAAATAATATGCTTAGTTTTCACAACTGAATAAACTTCTACATTCCCAGAGTGTTAGGTATCACAACTGATTTGCCATTGAATGTCAGTGAAAACAATTGTGTAGCAGTCATTTAAAAAAGTAAATTGCTAAGTTTCCCAACTAAAAAAACGACAGCATTCCAAGAACATTTGGTAAACCATTGTTTTGTCATTGATTGTAAATGAAAACAAGGGTATAGTACCCAATGAAAAAGTAACTTTGTAAGTTTTCACTTTTAGAAACAAATGCATTCTCAGACTATTAAGTAAAACCAGCATATTGACATTGTAAGTTAAAAGATTTGCATAGCAGCCAATTATACAACAAACATGCTTAGTTTTCAAAACTGAAGAATGTACTGCATTCTCAGAGCATTTGGTAAAGACTGTCTTTTGTCATTGACTGTAAGTGAAAGCAAGTGCCAGAGCACCCATAGAAAGAATTAATTTGCTTTGTTTTAAAAACTAAAGCACCTCCTACATTCACAGAGCATTAGGTAAAAACTTTTGATATTTATTGTATGTCAAAACAAGTGCATATTAGCCAATGAAACAAGGGTTTCCTTGAATTTCAGAAACGAAGAAATGACTGTGTTCACAGAATCTTTTGTATCACCAGTGCTTTGACATTGATTGTAAGTGAAAGAAGTGTGAAGCAGCCAATTAAATGAGTAACTTGCTTAGTTTTGAAAACTGAAGAACTGATTAAATCCACAAAGCATTAAGTAAATCCTTTACTTTTTTATTGATTGTAAGTGAGAAGATGTGATTAGTATCCTATTAAACAAGTACCTTGCTTAATTTTTGAAAACTGGAGAACCTCCTTCATTCACAGAGTGTATGTAAAACCAGTAATTTGACATTGATTGTAAATGAAAACAAGTGTATAGTATTCTATTAAACAAGTACCTTCCTTAATTTTTGAAAATGGAATAACCTCATACATTCACAGAATGTTAAGTAAAACCCGAGTTTTGACATTGGTTGTAAGTTAAAACAGGTGCATATTACCAAATGATAAAGTAACATATACAGTCTTCACAAATGAAGAAATAATGCATTCACAAGTATTAGGTAAAACCAGGGTTTTGACATTGAATTTAAAGAAAAATAAGTGCATAAGAGCCAATTATACAAGTAACTTGCTTAGCTTTCTAAATTAAAGGATCTCTGCATTCATAGAGTGTTAGGTAAAACCACTGCTTTGGCATTGATTATAAGTGAATATATATATCAGCAAATAACACAAGCAACTTGCTTAGAATTCAAAACAGAACAACCTACTGCCTTCACAGAGCATTATGCAAAACTTGTGCTTTGACAGATTGTAAGTGAAAAGAAGTGTACATCAGGCAATTAAATGTGTAACTTGCATAGTTTTCCAATCTGAAGAACTGCTTACATTCACACAGCATTTGGTAAAAACAGGGTTTTTTTCATAGATTGTGAAAACAAGTGCAAAGCAGTAAATTAAGGAAGTGTCCTGGCTAGTTTT
Source organism: Tolypeutes matacus (assembly GCA_026826555.1). Lineage (NCBI taxonomy): Eukaryota > Metazoa > Chordata > Mammalia > Cingulata > Chlamyphoridae > Tolypeutes > Tolypeutes matacus. Next base: position 465,653 of record JAKSZT010054036.1, read on the forward strand.
CACAACTGACAATCCCCTGCATTCTCAGAGCATTATGTAAACCAAAATTTTAACATTTATTGTAAGTGAAAAGAAGCGTGTAGCAGGCAATTAAACCAGTAACTTGCTTAGTTTTGAAAATTGAAGAACCACTTACATCCACAAAGTAAAACCAATGTTTTCTCATTCTCGTAAGTGAGAATAAGTGATTAGAATCCTATTAAACAAGTAGCTTAATTAATTTTTGAAAATTGGACCATCTCCTTCATTCACTGCATGTTAGATTAAACTAAGGATTTGACATTGGTGGTAAGTAAAAACAAGTGCATAGAAGCCAATTAAACTTACTGTTTGGGATTCAAATGTGAAAACCTCATGCATTCACAGAGCATCAGGTAAATCCAGTATTTTGACATTGATTGTAAATGAAAACATGTGTGAAGCAGGCAATTAAACAAGCAACTGGCTTAGTTTTCAAACTGAAGAAAATCCTTTATTCACAGGTCATTAGGTCAAACAAGTTTTTGATATTGAATGTAAGAGAAAACAAGTGTGTAGCAGCCAATTAAAGAAATAACTTACTTAGTTTTCATGAGTGGACAATCTATTGCATTCCCAGAACATTAGGTAAAAACATGGTTTTGAAATTGATTATGAGTTAAACAAGTGCATAGCAGCCAATTAGAGAAGTAAAGTACTAAGTTTTCACAACTAAAGAAACTAATGCATTCATACAGTGTTAGGTATCACAACAGATTTGCCATTGAATGTAAGTGAAAACAAGTGCTTAGCAGTCATTTAAAGAAATAAATTGCTTAGTTTTCCCAACTGATGATACTACTGCATTCCAATAGCATTAGGTAAACCATTGTTTAGACATTGATTGTAAGTGAAAACAAGTGAATATTATCCTGTTAAACTAATGGCTTCTTTAATTTTTGAAAAGACAAGAACCTCCTTCATTCACAAAACCTTAGATAAAACCAGGTTTTTTACATTGAGTGTAAGTTAAAACAAGTGCATAGCACCAAATGAAAAACTAACTTGCTTATTTTTCACAATTGAAGAAAATACTGCATTAAGTAAAACCAGCATTTTGACATTGATTGTAAATAAAAACAAGTGCATTAGAGCCAATTATATAAGTAACTTACTCAGTTTTCATAACTGAAGGACCTCCTGCATTCATACAATCTTAGTTAAACCAATGTTTTTGCATTGATTGTAAGTGAGAATAAATACCAGCAAATAACCCAAATAACTTGTGTAGAATTCAAAAGAAAATACCCTATATCATTCACTGAGCATTAGGTAAAACAAGTGCTTTCACAGTGATTGTAAGTGAAAAGAAGTGTGCAGTAGGCAATTAAAGGAGTAACTTGCCTAATTTTCCAAACTGAAGAACCACTTACATTCACAAAGCATTAGGTAAAAACAGTGTTTTTCATTGATTTTAAGTGAGAAGAAGTGAATACTATCCTATTAAACAAGTACATTGCTTAATTTTTGAAAACTGAAGAACCTCCTTCATTCACAGAATGTTAGGTAAAACCAGAGTTTAGATTTTGGATGTAAGTGAAAACAAGTGCATAGCAGCAAATTAAGCTACCTGCTTGAAATTCAAAACTGAAGGAAACTCATGTATTCACAGATTATCAGGTAAAACCAGTGTTTTCTCATTGATTGTAAGTGAAAACAAGTGTGTAGCAGGCAAATAAACAAGCACTTGCCCAGTTTTCAAAACTGAAGAACCTCCATCATTCATAGAGCACTAGGTCAAACAAGCATTTTCATTTTGAATTTAAGTGAAAACAAGTGCTTATCAGCCAATTAAATAACTTCTTCAGCTTTCACAAATGAAGAAACTACTGCATTCCCAGAACATTAGGTAAAACCACGGTTTCAACATTGTAAATTAAAGCCAGTGCACAGCAGCCAATTAAAGAAGTAAAGTGCTTGGCTTTCACAACTGAAGAAACTACTGCATTCACACAGTGTTAGGTATCACTACTGTTTTCCCATTGACTGTAAGTGAAAACAAGTGTGTAGAATTCATTTAAAGAAGAAAATTGTTTAATTTTCCCAACTGAAAAAACTACTGCATTCCAAGAGCATTAGGTAAAACCAGTGTTTTGATATTTATTGTATGTGAAAACAAGTGCATAGTAGCCAATTAAACAAGGACTTGCTTGTTTTTCACAAGTGAAGAAATGACTGCATTCACAGAATCTTATGTATCACCACTGCTTTGACATTGATTGAAAGAGATAAGAAGTGTAATTAAATGAGTAATTTTCATAGTTTTCAAAACTGAAGAACCACTTAAATTCACAAAGTAATACCAGTGTATTTTCATTGGTTGTAAGTGAGAAAAAGTACAAAGCAGCCATTAAAGAAATAACATGCCTAATTTTCACAACAGAAGAAACTCCTGTATTTACAGAGGTTAGGTAAAAACCACCATTATGACATTGATTTTAAGTGAAAACAAGTGAACATTATCCTATTAAACAAGTACCTTTCTTAATGTTTGAAAACAGAAGGACCTCCTTCAGTCACAAAATGTTAGGTAAAACCAGGGTTTTGCTTTGGTTGTAAGTTAAAATGAATACATTGCACCAAATGAAAAAGTAACTTTCTTTGTTTTAACAACTGAAGAAAATACTGCATTCACAAGTATTTGATAAAACTAACATTTAGACTTTGATTGTAAAAAAAACGAGTGTGTAAGAGCCAGTATATAAGTAACTTGTGCAGTTTTAAAAACTGAAGAATCACCAGCATTCATAGATTGTTAGGTAAAACCACTGTTTTTGCATTGATTGTAAGTGAGAATAAACACGAGCAAATAACAAAGGTAACTTCCTTAGAATTCAAAACAGAATAGCCTACTGCATTCACAGAGCATTAGGTCAAACAAGTGTTTTGATAGTGAATGTAAGTGAAAAAAAGTGCAAAGCAGTCATTTAAAGAGGTAAATTGCTTAGTTTTTCCAACTGTAGAATCTAATGCATTCCAAGAGTGTTAGGTAAACGATGGTTTTGTCATTGATTGTAAGTGTAAAGAAGTGCATAGTACCCAATTAAAAAGTATATTGCTTAGTTTTCAAAACTTGAAGAAACAACTGCATTCTCTACATAATGGATGACACCAGCATATTGACATTGTAAGTGGAAACAAGTTCATAGTAGCAAATTAAACAAATAACTTAGTTTTCAAAACTGAAGAACCTCATTCATTCACAGAGCATTAGGTCAAACAAAAGCTTTGATAGTGAATGTATGTGAAAACAAGTCCATAACAGCTAATTAAACTAGGACTTGCTTGGTTTTCACAAGTGAAAAAATGACTGCATTCACAGAATCTTATGTATCACCACTGCTTTGATATTGAATATAAGTGATAAGATGTGTGAAACAGACAATTAAAGGAGAAACATGCCTATTTTTCAAAAATGAATAACCCCTTAATTTCTCAAAGGGTTAGGTAAAACCCGTGTTTTTTTCATTGAGTGCAAGGGACAAAAATTGCAAAGCAGTCATTTTAGGAAGTAATGTGCCTAGTTTTCACAACTTAAGAAACCCCTGCATTTGAAGAGGGATAAGTAAAATTGCCTTTTACAATGATTTTAAGTGAAAGCATATGAATAGTATCCTATTAAACAAGTACATTCCTTAATTTTTGAAAACTGAAGAACTTCCTTCATTCACAGGGTGTTACATTAAACCAGTATTTTGACATTGATTTTAAGTGAAAACAAGTGTGTAATGGTGAGTTATAAAAGTAAATTGCTTAGTTTTCAAAACTGAAGGTCCTCCTGCATTCATAGAGCATTAGATAAAACCAGTGGTTGGACATTGATTGTAAGTGAAAAGAATTGTGCAGCATGCAATTAAATGAGGAACTTGCATAGTTTTCCAAACTGAAGAATGACTTACATTCACAAAGCAATAGGTAAAACCAGTGTTTATTGATTGATTGTGAGAACAAGTGCAAAGCAACCAATTCAGGAAATAACTTGCCTAGTTTTCACAAGTGAAGAACCTCTTACATTCACAGAGCTTTAGGAAAAAACCACCATTATAACATTGATTGTAAGTGAAAAGCAACGTGTTGCAAGCAATTAAATGAATTACTTACTTAGTGTTCACAGCTGAAGAACCACTCACGTTCACAAAGGAAAAAGCAGTGTTTCTTCATTGACTGTAAGTGAGAAGATGTTAATAGTATCCTTTTAAACAAGTACCTTGCTTAATTTTTGAAAATTGAATTACTTCCTTCATTCACAGTGTTAGGTAAAACCAGGGTTTTGATATTCATTGTAAGTGAAAACAAGTGCATAGCAGCAAATTAAACTATCTCCTAGGAATTCCAAACTGAAGAAACTCATGCATTCACAGAACTTTAGGTAAACCCAGTGTTTTGACATTGATTGTAAATTAATACAAGTGTGGACAGGTAATCAAACAAGCCACTTGCTTATTTTTCAATACTGAAGAACCTCTTTCATTAAAAGAGCATTAGGTCAAACAGGAGTCTTGATATTGATTGTAAGTGAAAACAAGTGTGGAGCAGCCAATTAAAGAAATAACATAGTTTTCACAAATGAAGAAACTACTACATTCCAAAACATTTGGTAAAACCATGGGTTTGACATTGGTTGTAGTTAAAACAAGTTCAAAACAGCCAATTAAAGAAGTAACATGCTTAGTTTTCATAAATGAAGATCATACTGCATTGACAGAGTTTTGGGTATCACAACTGATTTGCCATTGACTATAAGTGAGAACAAGCATATAGCATTCATTTAAAGAAGTAAATTGCTATGTTTTCCAACAGAAGAAACTATTGCATACCAAGTGTGTTAGGTAAAGCATTGTTTAACAGTCAAAATAATTGCATAGCACACAATGAAAAAATAATTTGCTCAGTTTTCACAACTTGAAGAAACACCTGCATTCTCAGTGTATTAGGTAAAACCAACATATTGATTCTGTAAAAGAAAACAAGTGCATAGCAGCCATTAACCAAGTAACTTGTTTAGTTTTCACAACTGAAGAACCTCCAACCTTCACAGAACATTAGGTAAAACCAGTGATTTTTTATTTTTTTGTATGTCAAAAACTTGGCAAAACACCCTATTATGGAAGAAGCCTGCCTAGTTTTCACAAGTGAATAAATGTCTGCATTCTCTAATTGTTAGGTAAAACCAAAATTTTAACATGGACTTTATGTGAAAACAAGTAAATAGAATCCTATTAAACAAGTACCTTGCTTAATTATTGAAAACTGAGAAACATCCTTCATTCACAGAGCTTTAGGTAAAACCAGGATTTTGACATTTGTTGTAAGTGAAAATAAGTGTATAGTAGCAAACTAAACTACTTGCTTGTGTTTCAAAACTGAAGAACATCCTGCATTCTCAGAGCCTTAGGTAAAATGAGTGTTTTTATATTTATTGTATGAGAAAACAAGGGCATAACAGCCAATTAAATAAGTACTTGCTTGGTTTACACAAGTGAAGAAATGACTGCATTCACAGAATATTATGTATCATGAAGGATTTGACATTGATTGTAAGTGAAAAGAAGTGTGAAGTAGGCAATTAAATTAGCAACTTGCTTAGTTTTCAAAACTTAAGAACCACTTAAATTCACCAAATGTTAGATAAAACCAGAATAGTTTCATTGATTGTAAGTTAGAACAAGTGCAAAGCAACCAATTAAGGAAGTAATGTGCCTAGTTTTCACAACTCAAGAAACTCCTGCATTTACAGAGGATTAGGGAAAACCACCATTTTGAAAATGATTGTTAGTGAAAACAAGTGAATAGTATCCTATTATACAAGAACCTCCCTTAATTTTTGAAAACTCAAGTACCTCCTTCATTCCCAGAACATTAGGAAAAACCACGTTTTGACTTTGGTTTGAAGTGAAAACAAGTGGATAGCACCAAATGAAAAAGTAACTTGCTTAGATTTCACAAAGGAAGAACTACTGGATTGACAAATATTTGGTAAAACCAGCATTGATTTTAAGTGAAAACCAGCATTGATTGTAAGTCAAAATATGTGCATAATAGCAATTATACAAGTACCTTACTTAGTTTTCAAATCTGAAGGACCTCCTGCTTTTATAGAGAAATATGTAAAACCACTGTTTTTGTATTGATTGTAAATGAGAATAAATACCAGCAAATAACACAGGAAACTTGCTTAGAATTCAAAACAAAATAACCTACTGCATTCACAGAGCATTAGGTAAAACCAGTGCTTTGGCATTGAATGTAAGTGAAAAGTATTACATAGAAGCCAATTAAACATGTAACTTGATTAGTTTTCAAAACTGAAGAATGTAGTGCTTTCAGAGAGCATTAGGTAAAACCAGATTTTTTATATTGATTTTATATGAGAACAAGTGTCATAGCAGCCAAATAAAGTAGTAATTTGTTTAGTTTTCAAAACTGAAAAAAACTCCTACATTCACAGAACATTAGGCAAAACCAGTGTTTTGATATTAATTGTATTTGAAAACAAGCACATAGGAGCCAATAATACAAGGACTTGCTTGGTTTTCACAAGTGAAGAAATAATTGCATTCACAGAATATTATGTATCACCACTGCTTTGACACTGAAGGTAAGTGAAAAGAAGTGTGATGCAGACAATTAAATAAGTAACTTGTTTAGTTTTCAAAACTGAAGAACCACTTATATTCACAAAACATTAGGTAAAAGCAGTGTTTTTTAATTGATAGTGAGAAGAAGTGAATAGTATACTATTACACAAGTACCTTGCTTAATTTTTGAAAATTGAAGAACCTCCTTCATTCACAGGGTACTATGTGAAACCAGGGTTTTGACTTTGGTTGTAAGTGAATTCAAGTGCATAGCAGCACATTAAACAACTTGCTTGGAATTAAAACCTGAAGAACGTCATGCATTCACAGAACATTAGGCAAAACCAGAATTTTTCTGTTGATGGCAAGTGAAAACAAGTGTTCAGAGGCACTTAAACAAGTAACTTGCCTAGATTTCAAAACTGAAGAACCTCATTCATTCACAGAGCTTTAAGTCAAACAAGTGTTTTTATATTGAATGTAATGAATAAAAGTGTGCAGCAGCCAATTAAAGAATGAACTTCCTTAGCTTTCACAAATGAAGAAACAATTGCAATCCCAAAACGTTAGGTAAAACCATGGTTTTGACATTGATTGTAAGTTAAAACAAGTGCATAGCAGCCAATTAAAGATGTTACATGCTTGTTCTCACAATTGAAGAAACTACTACATTCACAGAGTTTTAGTTGTCACATCTGATTTGCCATCTGCTGTAAGTGAAGCAAGTGCATAGCACTCATATAAATAAGTCAATTTCTTGGTTTTCTCTATTGAGAAAATTACTGCATCCCAAGAGCCTTAGGGAAACCAATGTTTTGTCATTGATTGTAAGTGAAAAGAAGTGCATAGCATCCAATGAAAAAGTAACTTGCTTAGTTTTCACATCTGGAAGAAAACATACCGCATTCTCAACATGTTAGGTCAAACCAGCATATTGACATTGTAAGTGAAAACAAGTGCATAGCAGCCAATGAAACAAGTAACTTGCTTAGTTTTCAAAATGGAAGAATATACTGCATTCACAGAGCATTAGGTAAAACTGGTGTTTTGACATTGATTGTAAGTGAAAACAAGTGCCATAACAGACAAATAAAGAAGTAATTTGCTTAGTTTTCAAAACTGAAGAACCTCCTATATTCAGAGTGTTAGGTAAAACCAGTGTTTTGATATTTTCTGTTTGTGAAACAAGTGCATAGCAGCATATTAAAGGACATGCTTGTTTTTCACAACTGAAGAAACTACTCATTCAAAATTATTCACTAAAACCAGCATTTTGACTTTGATTGTAAGTGAAAAATGTGTGTAACAGACAATTATACAAGTAAATTGATTTTTAGATAAAACCAACATATTGTCATTGTAAATGAAATCTAATGCCATACCAGCCAAATAAAGAAGCAATTTGCTTAGTTTTCAAAACTGAAAGACATCATGCATTCATAGAGTGTTAGATAAAACCACTGATTTGGCATTGCTTGTAAGTCAGAAAAAATACCAGCAAATAACAAAAGCAGCTTGCTTAGAATTCAAATCAGAATAACTGACTGCATTCACAGAGCATTAGGTAAAACCAGTAACTTGACATTGAGTGAAAGTGAAAAGAAGTGTGCAGCAAGCAATTAAATGAGTAACTTGCATAGTTTTCCAAGCTTTAGAACCACTTACATTCACAAAGCATTAGGTAAAACCAGTGTATTTTACCTAATATTTGGGAACGTGGTAGTTTATTCAGGTGTGTAAACTAAGCAAGTTACTTTTTCATTTGGTGATATGCACTTGTTTTCACTTACAATCAATGCCAAAACCATGGTTTTACCCATATGTTCTGGGAATGCAGAAGTTTCTTCATTTGGGAAATCTAAGAAATTATTTTTTTTAATTGGCTGCTACCACTTTTTTTCATTACATTCAATATCAAAACACTTGTTTGACCTAATGCTCTGTGAATGAAAGAGTTTCTTCAGTTTTGAAAACAAGCAATTTGCTTGTTTAATTTCTTGCTACACACATGCTTTTCAGTTACAGTGTCAAAACACTGGTTTCACCTAACATTTTATGAATAAAGGAAGTTCTTCAATTTTCAAAAATTAAGCAAGGTACTTGTTTAAAAGGATACTATTCACTTCTTCTCCCTTACAGTCAATGAAAAAACATTGGGTTTACCTTTGTCAATATGTTATTTTTCAGTTTTGAAAACTAAGCAAGTTATTTGTTATTTGCCTGCTACACACTTTTTTTTTCACTTACAATCAAAGTCAAAATGGTGGTTTTACCCAATGCTCTGTGAATTGAATGCAGGAGTTTCTTCAGTTGTGAAAAGTTGGCATGTTACTTCCTTAATTGACTGCTTTGCACTTGTTCTCACAATCAATGAAAATCCCTGGTTTTCTAAGGCTTTGTGATTAAGTGGTTCTCCAGTTCGGTAACAATGCAAATTACTCATTTAATTGCCTGCTGCACAATTCTTTTCACTTACAATCAATGTCCAAGCACTGTTTTTGCTTAATGCTCTGTAATTGCAGTAGGTTATTCTGTTTTGAATTCTAGGCAATTTACTTGTGTTATTTGCGGGTATTTAATCTCACAATCAATGCCAAAAGAGAGATTGTGCCTAATGCTCTATGAATGCAAGAGGCCTTCAGATTTGAAAACTAAGCAAGTTATTTTTCATTTGGTGCTATGCACTTGTTTACACTTGCAAACAATGTCAAAACCCCAGTGTAACCTAATGCTCTGTGAATGAAGGTTTCAATTTTCAAAATTAAAGAAGGTATTTGTTTAATAGTATACTAATCAATTGTTTTCACTTACAATAAATGTCAAAATGGTGGTTTTGCCTAGCCCTCTGTAAATGCAGGAGTTTTTTCTTTTGGGAAAGCTAGGCACGTTACTTCCTTATTCGGTTGCTTTGCAATTGTTCTCATTTACAATCCATGAAATAACACTGCTTTTACTTAATGTTTTGTGAATGTAAGCAGTTCCTCAGTTTTGAAAACTATGCATTTAACTCATTTAATTGACTGATTCATGCTTCTTTTTACTTGCAATCAATGTCAAAGCAGTGGTGATACATAAGATTCTGTGAATGTAGTTATATATTCTCTTGTGGAAACAAAGCAAGTCCTTGTTTAATTGGTTGCTAGGCACTTGTTTTTACTTATAATAAATGTCAAAACACTGGTTTTACCTAATGCTCTGTGAATGAAAGTGGTTCTTCAGTTTTGAAAACTAAGCAAATTACTTCTTTATTTGGTTATTATGGCACTTGTTTTCACTCACAATCCATGTCAAAACACTGGTTTTATCTAACGTTCTGTGAATGAAGGTGTTTCTTCAGTTTTCAATTATTAAGGGAGGTACTTGTCTAATAGGATGCTATTGACTTATTTCCACTTACAATCAATATCAAAATCCTGGTTTTACCTGACAATCTGTGAATGAAAGTGGACCTTCAATTTTCAAAATTAATAAGGTACTTGATAATAGGATACTATTCACTTCTTCTCACTTACAATCAATGAAAAAA
>JAKSZT010054036.1:475784-528022 GCA_026826555.1 Tolypeutes matacus
TTTTCCTAATACTTGTGAATGCAGTTCTTTCTTCAGTTGTGAAAACTAAACAAGTTACTTTTACATTTGGTGCTATGCACTTGTTTTGACTTAAAACTAACTTCAAACCCCTGGCTGTACCTAACATTCTCTGAATAAAGGAGATTCTTTACTTTTCAAAAATCATGTAAAGTACCTCTTTAATCATATACTATACTCTTATTTTCACTTACAATCAATGTCAAAACCCTGGTTTTACCTAACACTGTGAATGATGTATTTTCTTCATTTTCAAAAAATAAGCAAGTACTTGTTTAATAGGATACTATTCACTTCTTCTCATTTACAATCAATGAAAAACCACTGATACTGCTTTGTGAATGTATGTGGTTCTTCACTTTTAAAAACTAAGCAAGTTACTCTTTTAATTGCCTGCTTCACACTTCTTCTCACTTATAATTAATGTCAAAGTGATGGTGATACATAAGCTCCTGTGAATGCAGTAATTTCTTCACTTGTGAAAACCAAGCAAGTCCTTGTTTAATTGACTGCTATGCACTTGTTTTCCCATACAATAAATATCAAAATGTTGGTTTTGCCTATGGCTCTGTGAATGTCTGAGATTCTTCAGTTTTGAAAAGTAAGTAAAGTTCTTTATTTTGCTCTGGCACTTGTTTTACTTACAATCAATGTCAAGACACTTGTTTTACCAAATGCTCTGTGAATGCAGTAGGTTCATCAGTTTTGAAAAGTAAACAAGCTACTTGTTTAATTGGCTGCTACACACTTGTTTTCACTTTCAATGTCAATATGTTGGATTTCCCTGATACACTGATGATGCACTTGTTTCTTCAAATTGTGAAAGCAATGCATGTTGCTTTTTTATTGGGTGATATTCACTTGCTTTCACTTACACTCAATGGAAAAACAATGGTTTGTCTAAAGCTCTTGGAATGTAGTCGTTTCTTCATGTGTGAAAATTAAGCCCATTGTTATTTATTTGGTTGTTATGTTCTTGTTTTAACTTACAACAAATATCAAAAACATGGTTTTACCTAACATTCTGGGAATGCAGTTGTTTATTCATTTGTGAAAACTTAGGAAGTTATTTCTTTAAATGGCTCCTACACAATTGTTTTCACTTACATTCAATATCAAACACCTCGTTTGACCTAATGCTCTGTGAATGTAGGAAGCTCTTTAGTTTTGAAAACCAAGCAAGTTGCTTGTTTAATTGCCTGCTACACTCTTGTTTTCACTTACAATCAATTTAAAAACACTGGATTTACCTAATGCTATGTTAATGCATGAAGTTGTTCAGATTTCATAGCAAGCAAATAATTTAATTTGTTGCTATGAACTTGTTTTCACTTACAAACAATGTCAAAACCCTGGTTTAACCTATAACTCTGTGAATGAAGGAGGTCCTTCAGTTTTCAAAAATTAATCAAGGTCCTTGGTTAATAGGATACTATTCACTTCTCAATTACAATCAGTGGAAAAAACACTGGTTTTAACTTTATGTATGTAAGTTGTTCTTCAGTTTTGAAAACCAAACAATTTACTCTTTTAATTGCCTGCTACACACTTCTTTTCACTTACAAACAATGTCAAACTGGTGGTTTTACCCAACAATCTGTGAATGCAGGTGTTTCTTCAGTTGTGATATCTTATGCACATTACTTCCTTAATTGGCTGCTTTGCACTTGTTCTCACAATCAATGAAAAACACTGGTTTTGCCTACTGATTCACGAATGTAAGCCCTTCCTCAGTTTGTAAAACTATCCAAGTTACTCATTCAATAGCCTGCTGCACAATTCTTTTCACTTATAATCAATGTCAAAGCACTGGTTTTATCTAATGCTCTGTAAATGAAGTAGTTCTTGAATTCTATGCAAGTTACTTGCATTATTTATTAATATTTAATCTCATTTACCATAAATACCAAAATAGTGGTTTTACCTAATGCTCTATGAATGCAGGAGGACCTTCAGTTTTGGAAACTAAGCAAGTTACTTTTATAACTCACTGTTACACACTTGTTTTCACTTACAATCAGTGTCAAAATACAGGCTTAACCTACAGCTCTGTGAATGAAGAAAGTTCTTCAGCTTTCAAAAATTAAGTAAACTACTTGTTTAACAGGATATTATTCACATATTTTTACTTGCAATCAATGTAAAAAAGCAGTTTTACTAAACGCTTTGTAAATGCAGGAGGATCTTCAGTTGTGAAAACTGGGCATGTTACTTCCTTAAATGGTTCCTTTGCAATTTTTCTCACTTACAATCAATGAAAAAACATGGGTTTAACCTAATGCATTGAGAAATTAAGTGGTTATTCAGTTTTGAAAAATAAGCACATTACTCATTTAATTGCCTGTGTCACACATCTTGTAACTTACATTCAATATCAAAGCAGTGGTGACACATAAGATTCTGTAAATGCAGTCATTTCTTCACTTGTGAAAACCAAGCAAGTCCTAGTTTAGTTGGCTGCTATGCACTTGTTTTCACATAAAATAAATATCATAACACTAGTTTTACCCATCACTCTGTGATCATATGAATTTCTAAAGTTTTCAAATTTAAGCAAATTACTTCTTTCTTTGGCTGCTATGGCACTTGTTTTCATTTACAATCCATGTCAAAACTCTGGTTTTACCTAATGCCCTGTGAATGCAGTAAGTAATTCAGTTTTGAAAAATAAGCAATCACTTTTTAAATTGGCTGCTATGCACCTTTTTCATTTACAATGTCAATATGCTGGTTTTACTTAATACACAGGGAATGCACTTGTTTCTTCAAGTTGTGAAAACTGTGCAAGTTACTTATTCACTGGGTGATATGCACTTGATTTCACTTACAATCAATGACATAACAATGGGTTACCTAACGCTTTTGCAATGCAGTAGTTTCTTCAGTTGGGAAAACTAAGAACGTTACTTCTTTAATTGGCTGTTACACTCTTATTTTAACTTACAGCCAATGTCAAAACCATGGTTTTACTTTACATTCTGGGAATGCAGTAGTTTCTTCACTTGTGAAAACTAAAGAAGTTATTTCTTTAATTGGCTGCTATGCACTTTTTTTCACTTACAACCAATGTCAAAACCCTGGTTTTACATAGCACACTGTGAATGAAGGTGATTCACCAATTTTCAAAAATTAAGCAAGCTATTTGTTTAATAGGATTCTATTCAATTCTCCTCACTTATAATGATTGAAAAAACACTGGTTTTACCTTTGTGGATATAAGTGGTTCTTATGTTTGGAAAACTAAGCAAGTTACTTGTTTACTTGCCTGCTATACACTTCTTTTCACTTACAATCAATGTTAAAATTGTGGTTTGACCTAATGCTCTGAGAACACAGGTGTTTCTTCAGTTGTGAAAAATAGGCATGTTTCTTAATTGGCTGCTTTGCACTTGTTCTCACAATCAGTGAGAAAACACTGGTTTTACCGAATACTTTCTGAATGTAAGTTGTTCTTCAGTTTGGAAAACTAAGCAAGTTAATTTCCTATTTCACACTTCTTTTACTTACAATCAATGTCAAAGCAGGGGTAATACATAAGATTCTGTGAATGCAGCCATTTCTTCACTTGTGAAAACCAAGCTAGTCCTTGTTTAATTGGCTGCTATGCACTTGTTTTCACATAAAATAAATATCAAACACTGATTTTACATAGCACTTTGTGGATGTAGGAGGTACTTCAATTTTGAAACGTAAGTAAGACACTTGATTCTGTTTTGAAAATTGAGCAAGTTACTTATTTCCTTGGCTGCAATGCACTTGATTTCACTTACAATAAATTTCAAAACACTGGTTTTACCTAATGCTCTGTGAATGCAGTCAGTTCTTGAGTTTTGAAAACCAATAAAAAACTTGTTTCATGAGCTGCTTTGCACATGTTTTCACTTATAATCAAAGTCAAAACAGTGGTTTTCCTAATATTTTGTGAATACAGGAGGTTCTTCACTTTTGTAAAGTAATTAAAGTACTCATTTCCTTGGATTCTATGCACTTGTTTTCACTTAGAATCAAAGGCAAACACTAGTTTTACCTAACATAGACTGAATGCAGTAGATTTTCCAGTTTTGAAAACTAACCAAGATACTCATTTAATTGGCAGGTATACACTTGTTTTGAGTTACTTTCAACTTCAAAATCCTGGTTTTAACTGAATGCTCTGTGAATACAGGAGCATATTACTTTTGTAAAGTAAGTAAAATACAACTTTCCTTCACTGCTATGCACTTGTTTTCATTTACAACCAATGTCAAAACACCACTTTTACTATAAATGCAGTAGTTTCTTCACCTTCAAAATCAGAGAAATATTTTGTTTCATTTGCTGCTATGCACATGTTTTCACATACAATCTACTTCAAAACACATATTTTACATAATTCTCTGTGAATGGAGGAGGTACTTAAATTTTGAATGGTAAGAAAGATACCTGTTTCCTTGGCTCCAATGTACATGTTTTCACTTTACAATCAAATTCAAAATACCTTTTTTTACCTTACACACTTTGAATGGAGGTGATTCTTCAGTATTGACAAATAAGACAGATGCTCTTTTCCTTGGCAACTATGCACATGTTTTGCTTACTTCAATAACCTGGTTTACCTAAAACTCTGTGAATTTGGTCGGGTTTTCAGTTTTGAAAATGAAGAAAGAATCCATTTTCATTGGCTGCTCAGCACGTTTTCACTTATAATCAATGTGAAAACACTGGTTTTACCTAAAGCTATGTGAATTCAGGAGATACTAAGGTTTTGAATTGCAAATGCAATACTTGTTCCCTTGGCTGCTACCCACTTGTTTTCACTTACAATCCATGTCAAAGCATCCCTTTACCTAAGGCTATGCCAATGCATTAGTTTCTTCACTTTTGAAAACTATGAAAATTCTTGTTTCATTGCTGCTCTGCACATGTTTTGACTGACAATCAACTTCAAAACACTGGCTTTACCTAATGCTTGGTGAATGCAGTTGATTCTTTAATTTTGAAAACTAAGAATGAAACTCATTTCAGTGGCTGCTATGCACGTATTTCCACTTATAATCAATATAAAAATTCTGGTTTTACTTAATGCTCTGTGAATATAGGAGGTACTTCACTTTTATAAAGTAAGTAAGATACTTGTTTTCTTGGCTGGTATGCACATGGTTTCACTCACAATCAATGTCAAAACACTGCTTTTATCTAATGCTATGCCACTGCAGTGATTTCTTAAGTTTTCAAAATTAAAGATACTCATTTTATTGGCAGCTGTGCACTTGTTTTGAGTTACAATCAACTTCAAAATCCTGGTTTTAAACTAATGCTCTGTGAATGCAGGTGGTTATTCACTTTTGTAAATTAAGAAAGATACTTCTTTCCATGGCTGCTATGCACTTGTTTTCACTTACAAACAATGTCAAATCCCTGCTTTTACCTAATGTTTTTGCCAATTCAATGGTTTCCTTACTTTTGAAATTGAAGTAAGATTTGTGTTTAGTTTGCTACTATGCATGTGTTTTACCTTACAATCAACTATAAAACACTGGTTTCACCTAACATTCTGTGAATGCAGGAGGTACTTCAATTTTGAAAGGTATGTAAGATGCATGTTTCCTTAGCTGCTATGCACTTGCTTTCACTCACAATCTATGTCAAAACTCTGCTTTTCCTTAATTCTATGCCAGTGCAGTGGTTTCTTCAGTTTTGAATCTAAGTAAGATTCTTGTTTCATTTGCTGCTATGCACGTGTTACCTAGTACTCAGTGAATACACTAGGTTTTTCATTAGAAAAGTGAAATGGAGACTTCTTTCATTGGCTGCTATGCATGTGTTTTCACTTATAATCAAGATCAAAACTCTGGTTTTAATACTCTGTGAACACAGGAGGTTTTTCTCATTTGTTAAGTAAGTAAGATACTTGCTTCCTCGGCTTCTATGCAGTTATTTTCACTTACAATCAATGTCAAACACTGCTTTTACCTTGTGTTATGCCTATGCACTAATTTCTTCAGTTTTGTAAACTAAGCAAGGTACTTGTTTCCTTGGCTTCTATACACTAGTATTCAGTTAGAATCAAAGGCATACTCTGGTTTTATCTAACACAGACTGCATGGAGGTGGGTCTCCAGTTTTGAAAACTAAGCAAGATACTCATTTCATTGGCAGCCATGCACTTGTTTTGAGTTAAACTCAATTTCAAAATCCTAGTTTTAATCTAATTCTCTGTGACTACAGGAGGCTCTTCATTTTGTAAATAAGTAAGATACTTGTTTCCTCAACTACTATGCACTTTTGACATTTGTTACAATTGAAAATGAGTGCAAAGCATGAAATGAAAAAGTAACTTGCTCAGTTTTCACAAATGAATAAATGATTGCATTCTCAAGTATTAGGTAAAAAACCATAATTTTGACATTGATTGTAAATGAAAACAAGTGTATAACAGCCAATTATACTAGTAAATTGCTTAGTTTTCAAAACTGAATTACCTCCTGAATTCAGAGTGTTTGGTAAAACCACTGTTTTTTCATTTATTGTAAGTGAGAATAAATATCAGTCAATATTGCAAGTAACTTGCTTAGAATTCAAAACAGATTAACCTACTACATTCACAAAGCATTAGGTAAAAACCACTGCTTTGACATTGATTGCAAGTGAAAAGAAGTTTGCAGCAGGCAATTAAATGACTAACTTGCATAGTTTTCAAAACTGAAGAACCACTTACATTCACAATGCTTTAGGTAAAACCTGTGTTTTAAATTGATTCGGGGAACAAGTGCAAATCAGCCAATTTAGGATGTAACGTGCCTAGTTTTCACAACTGAACAATCTCCTGAATTCACAGACCATTAGGTAAACCACCATTTTGGCATTGATGGCAAGTTAAAAGAAGTGTGTATCATTGCAATTAAATGAGTAACTTGCTTTGCTTTCAAAACTGAAGTAACACTTATATTCACCAAGTTAAAACCAGTGTTTATACATTGATTGTAAGTGAGAAGAAGTGAATAGTATCCTATTAAACAAGTACTTTGCTTATAATTTTTGAAAATTAAAGAACCTCCCTCATTCACTGAGTGTTAGGTAAAGCCAGGGATTTGGCATTGGTTGTAAGTGAAAACAAGTGTGTAGCAGCAATTTAAACTAATTGCTTGGAATTCAAACCTGAAGAAACTTGTGCATTCACAGAGAATTTAAAAAAACCTGGGTTTTTACATTGATTGTACATGAAAACAACTGTGTAGCAGGCAATTAAAAAGCAACTTGACTACTTTTCAAAACTGAAGAACCTGCTTCCTTCACAGATCATTAGGACAAACAAGTGTTTTAATATTGAATGTAAGTGAAAACAAGTGCATACATAGAAGCAATGAAAGAAACAACTTTCATAGTTTCCCAAATGAAGAAACTACTGCATTCCCAGAACATTAGGTAAAACCATGGTTTTGACATTGGTTGTAAGTTAAAACAAGTGCATGCCAGTCAATTAAAGAAGTAATGTGCTTAGTTTTCACAGCTGAAGAAAATACTGCTTCACATAGTGATAGGATTAACCACTGATTTGCCATTGACTGTAAGTGAAAAGAAGTGTATAGCATTCATCTAAAGAAGTAAATTGCTTAGGTTTCCAACTGAAGAAGCTAATACATTCCAAGAGCATTAGGTAAAAACTTGTTTTTTCATTGATTGTAAGTGAAAACAAGTGCATAGCCCAAATGAAAAAGTAAATTGCTTAGTTTTCACAAATTGAAGAAACATCTGCATTCTCAGCATATTAGGTAGAACAAGCATTTTGACATTGTAAGTGAAAACAAGTGCATACTGGCCAATTAAACAAGTAACTTGCTTAGTTTTCAAAACTAAAGGATATACTGCATTCACAGAGCATTAGATAAAACCAGTGTATTGATACTGATTTTAAATGAAAACAAGTGCCATGCTGCCAAATAAAAAAGTAATTTCCTTTTTTTTCAAACCTGAAGAACTTCCTACATTCTCAGAGACTTAGGTAAAACCATTATTTTAATATTTACTGTATGAGAAAACACGTGCATAGCAGCCAAGTAAATAAGGACTTGCCTGGTTTACTCAAGTGAAGAAATGACTGCATTCACAGAATATTATGCATCACCACTGCTTTGATATTGACTGTAAGTGAAACAAAGTGTGGAGCCAGCAAGTAAAGGAGTATCTTGCTTTGCTTTCAAAATTGAAGAACCACTTACATTCACAAAGTGTTAGGTAAAACCAGTACTTTTTTTCATTGATTGTAAGTTAGAAGAAGTGTAAAGCAGCCAATTAAGGAAGTAACATGCCAAGATTTCACAACTGAAGAAACACCTCCATTTACAGAGTGTTAGGAAAAATCACCCTTTTTATATTAATTGTAAGTGAAAACAAATGAATAGTATCCTATTAAACCAGTACCTTCCTTAATATGTGAAAACTGAAGAACCTTCTTCATTCCCAGAGCATTAGGTAAAAAGAGGTTTTTGACATTGGTTGTAAGTGAAAACAAGTGCATAGCACCAAATGAAAAGTAACTTGCTTAGCTTCCACAAGGAAGAAACTACTGGTTTCACAAGTATTAGGTAATTCCAGCATTGGTTTTAAGTGAAAACCAGCATTGATTCTAAGTGAAAAGAAGTGCATAACAGCCAATTATACAACAAACTTACTTAGTTTTCAAAAATGAAGGACCTCCTGCATTCATAGAGCATTAGGTAAAACCACTGTTTTTGCATTAATTGTAAGCAAGAAAAAATACCAGCATATAAAAGAGGTAACTTGCTTAGAATTCAAAACAGAATAACCTACTGCATTCACAGAGCATTAGGTGAAACCAGTGCTTTGACATTGATTATAAGTGAAAAGGGTGCAACAGGAAATTAAATGCATAACTTGCATAGTTTCCCAAACTGAAAAACCACTCACATTCACAATGCATTAGTTATAACCACAGTTTTTTCATTGATTGTGAGAAGAAGTGCAAAGCAGCCAATTAAGGAAGTAACGTGCCTAGTTTTCACAAATAAAGAAACCCCTGGATTCACAGAGCATTAGGAAAAACTACCATTTTGACATTGATTGTAAGTGAAAAGAAATGTGTATCTGGCAATTGAAGAAGCAACTTTCTTAGTTTTCAAAACTGAAGAACCACCTTTATTTACAGAGCATTTGGTCAAACAAGTGTTTTGATAGTGAATATAAGTTAAAACAAGTGTGTAGCGACCTATTAAATAAATAACTTTCTTAGTTTTCCCAAATAAAGAAAGTACTGAATTCTCAGAATGTTAGGTAATACCGTGGTTTTGGCATTGGTTGTAAGTTAAAGTAAGTGCATAGCAGCCAATTAAAGAAGTAATATACTTAGTTTTCACAACTGAAGAAACTACTGCATTCACAGAGTGTTAGGTAAAACCACTGATATACCATTGGCTCTAAGTGGAAAAAAGTGGGTAACATTCATTTAAAGAAGTAAATTGCTTAGGTTCCCAGCTGAAGAAACTAATGCTTTCCAAGAATGTTAGATAAACCACTGTTTTGTCATTGAGTGTAAGTGAAACAAGTGCATAGTACTCAATGAAAAGTAACTTGCTTAGTTTTCACAATTGTAGGAATAACTGCATTCCCAGTGTATTAGATAAAATCTGCATATTGACATTGAAAGTGAAAACAAGTGAATAGCAGCCAATTAAACAAGTAAATTGCTTAGTTTTCAAAACTGAAGAACCTCATACATTCACAGAGAATTATGTAATACCAGTGTTTTGATATTCATTGTATGTGAAAACAAGTGCATAGCAGCCAATTAAACAAGGACTTGCTTGGTTTACACAAGTGAAGAAATGACTGCATTCAGAGGAGCTTATGTGTTATGACTGCTTTGACAATAATTGTAATTTAAAAGAAGTGTGAAGCAGGCAATTAAACAAATTTGCTGAGTTTTCAAAATTGCAGAACCACTTACATTCACACAGTGTTAGGTAAAACCCACGTTTTTTCATTGATTGCTAGTGAAAACAAGGGCAAAGAAGTCAATTAAGGAAGTAATGTGCCTAGTTTTCACAACTGAGAAACTCCTGCATTTACACAGGGTTGGGTAAAACCACCATTTTGACATTGATTGTAAGTGAAAGCAAGTGAATATCATCCTATTAAACAAGTAACTATCTAAACTTTGGAAACTGGAGAACCTACTTCATTCCAAGTACGTTAGGTAAAACCAGGGTTTTGACATTGCTCATAAATGAAAACAAGTGCATAGTACCAAATGAAAATTAATTTGCTTAGTTTTCACATCTGAAGAAACTACTGCATTCACAAGTATTAGGTAAAACCATAATTTTGATGTTGATCATAAGTGAAAACAAGTATATAACAGCAAATTATACAAATAACTTGCTTAGTTTTCAAAACTGAAGGGCCTCCTTCATTTATAGAGCATTTGGTAAAATCACTGTTTTGACATTGATTATAAATGAGAATAAATACCAGCAGACAGCACAAGTAACTTGCTTGGAATTCAAAACACAGAAACCCACTGTATTTACAAAGCATTGTGCTTTGACATTGATTGTAAATTAAAAGAAACATGCAGCAAGCAACTAAATGACTAACTTACACATTTTTAAAAACTGGAGAAACACTTACATTCAAAAAGCATTAGGTGGGAAGCGGCTGTGGCTCAATCAGTAGGGCTCCCGTTTACCATATGGGAGGCCCCGGGTTCGGTTCCCGGGGCCTCCTGGTGAAGGCAAGCCCGCCCGCACGGCGTGGTTGGCTGACCCAGCGAGCACAAGCAGCAAGGGGGGGATAAATGAATAAATAAATAAAATCTTAAAAAAAAAAAAAAAGCATTAGGTAAAACCAGTGATTTTTCATTGATTGTGAGAAATGCAAACAGCCAATTAAGGAAGTAACATTCCAGATGGCACAACTGAAGAAACTTCTGCATTCACAGAGCATTAGGTAAAATCACCATTTTGACATTTACTGTAAGTTAAAAGAAGTGTGTAGCAGGCAATTAAACTAGTAACTTGCTTGGTTTCCAAAACCTAGGAACCACTTACACTAACAAAGTTAAAACCAATGTTTTTTTGTTGAATGTAAGTGAGAAGTAGTGAATAGTACCCTATTAAACAAGAACATTCCTTGATTTTAAAAAGTGAAGAACCACCTTCATTCCCTGAGTGTTAGGTAAAACCAGGGTTTTGACATTGGTTGTAAGTGAAAGAATTACATACCAGCAAATTAAACTTTGCTTGGAATTTTAAACTGAAGAACCTCGTGCATTCACAGAGCATTAGGTAAAAGCATTTTTTGACATTGATTGTAAGTGAAAATAAGTTTGTAACAGGCAACTAAACAAGCAACTTCCTTAGTTTTCAAAATTGAAGGACTTCCTTCATTCAGAGGGCATTATGTCAAATAAGATTTTGATATTGAATGTAAGTGAAAACAGGCACATAGCAGCCAATTAAAGAAATAACTACCTCAGTTTTCACAGAAGAAAGTACAGCATTCCCATAACGTTAGGTAAAATCATGGTTTTGACATTGGTTGTAAGTTAAACCAAGTGCATATCAGCCACCTTGCTACTTAAGGAAGTATCGTGCTTAGTTTTCACAACTGAAGAAACGACTGCATTCTTCAGTTTGGAAACATAACTGATATGCCATTGACTGTAAATGAAAACATGTGTGTAACAGTCATTTAAAGAAGTAAATTGCATAGTTTTCCTAACTGAAGCAGCTACTGCATTCCAAAAATGAAAGTAAACCATTGTTTTGTCATTGATTGTAATAGAAAACAAGTGCATGGAAACATAACATGCTTATTTTTCACAACTTGAAGAAACAACTGCATTCTCAGCATATTAGATAAAATGAGCATATTGATGTTGTAAGTGAAAATTAGTGCATAACAGCCAATTAAACAACTAACTTGCTTTGTTTACCAAACTGAAGAATGTACTGTATTCTCAGAGCAATAGGTAAAAACAGAGTTTTGACATGATTGTAAATGAAAATAAGTTCCATAGGACCCCAAAAAAGAAGTAATTTGCTTAGTTTTCAAAACTGAAGAAACTCCTACATTCACAGAGCCTTAGGTAAAACCAGTGTTTTTATATTTATTGTATGTGAAAACAAGTGCATAGCAGCCAATTAAACAAGGACTTGCTTGTATTTCACAAGTGAAGAAAGGACTGCATTCACAGAATCTTAAATATCACAAATGCTTTGACATTGATTCTATGTGGAAAGAAGTATGAAGCAGGCAATTAAAGGACTTACCTGCATAGTTTTCAAAACTGAAGAACAACTTAAAATCACAAGCTTTAAGTAAAACCAGTTTTTTCAAAGATTGTAAATAAAAAGACATGAATAATATCTTATTGAAGAAGTACCTTCCTTAATTT
Source organism: Tolypeutes matacus (assembly GCA_026826555.1). NCBI lineage: Eukaryota > Metazoa > Chordata > Mammalia > Cingulata > Chlamyphoridae > Tolypeutes > Tolypeutes matacus. The sequence goes on from JAKSZT010054036.1 coordinate 488,196, forward strand.
TTGAAAATTGAAGAACCTCCTTCATTCACAGAGTGTTAGGTAAAACCAGGGTTTTGACATTGGGTGTAAGTGAAAAAGTGTATAGCCACAAATTTCCTACTTGCTTGGAATTCAAAAGTGAAGAAACACATGCATTCACAGAGCATTAGTTAAAATCAGTGTTTTGACATTGAGTGTAAGTGAAAACAAGCGTGTAGCAGGCAATAAAATGAGCAACTTGCTTACTTTTCAAAATTGAAGGACCTCCTTGATTCACAGAGTATTAGATCAAACAAGAATTTTGATATTTAATGTAACCAAAAACAAGCAAGTAGCAGCCAATTAAAAAAATGTCTTCCTTAGATTTCACAAATGAAGAAACTACTCTAGTCCCACTCTTTTAGGTAAAACAATGCTTTTGACATTGGTTGTAAGTTAAAACATGTTCATAACAGCAAAATCACAAAGTAAAATGTTTAGTTTTCATAACTGAAGAAAATCCTGCATTCACAGACTGTCAGGTATCACAACTGATTTGCCATTGACTGTAAGTGAAAACAAGTGCATAGAAGTCATTTATTGAAATAAATTTCTTAGTTTCCCAACTGAAGAAACTACTGCATTCCAAGCATGTTAGGTAAACCATTGTTTGTCATTGATTGTAAGTGAAAACAACCACATAGCACCCAATGAAAAAGTAACTGGCTTAGTTTTGACAATTTGAAGTAACAACTGTATTCTCTGCATATTAGGTAAAATCAGCATATTGATATTTTAAGTGAAAAAAAGTGCATAGACGCCAATTAACAAGTAACTTGCTTATTTTATACAGCTGAAGAATATACTGCATTCACAGAGCATTATATAAAAACAGTGTTTAGAAATTGATTGTAAGTGAAAACAAGTGTCATAGCAGCCAAATAAAGAAGTAAATTGCTCAGTTTTCAAAACTGGAGAACCTCTGACATTCACAGAGCATTAGGTAAAACCACTGTTTGGATATTTATTGTATGTGAAAACAAATGCATAGCAACCAATTAAACAAGGAATTGCTTGGTTTTCACAAGTGAAGAAATGACTGCATTCATAGAATCTTATGTATCACCACTGCTTTGACACTGATTTTAAGTGAAAAGAAGTGTGAAGCAGGCAATTAAATGAGTTAATTGCATAGTTTTCAAAACTGAAGGAACACTTACATTCCAAAAATGTTAGGAAAACCAGCATTTTTTTTTCATTGATTGTAAATGAGAAGTACTGAATTGTATCCTGTTAAAGAAGTACATTGCTTAATTTTTGAAAATTGAAGAACATCCTTCAATCATAGAATGTTAGGCAAAACCAAGATTTTGAAATTAGTTGTAAGTGACAACAAGTGCATAGCAACAAATTTAACATATTGCTTCGAATTCAAAGTTAAAGATATCATCCATTCACAGAGCATTAGGGAAAACAAATGTTTTGACAATTGATTATAAGTGGAAAATGTGTGCAGCAGGCAATTAAACAAGCAGCTTGCTTAGTTTTCAAAACTGACGTACCTCCTTTATTCACAGATCATTAGGTCAAACAAGTGTTTGGATATTGGAGATAAGTGAAAATAAGTGTGTAGCAGCCAATTAAAGAAATAGCTTCCTTAGTTTTCACAAATGAAGAAACAACTGCATTCCCAGAACTTTTGATATAACTATGGTTTTGACATTTATTGTATGTGAAAACATAAAATAAATAAATTGCCATATAATCCAATGAAAGAGGTAACATGCTTAGTTTTCACAACTGAAGAAACTACTGAATTCACAGTGTTAGATATCACAACTGATTTGCCAATGACTGTAAGTGAAAAGAAGTGTGAAGCAGGCAATTAAATGAGTAAGTTGCTTAGTTTTCCCAAATGAAGAATCACTTGCATTCACAAAGCTTTAGGTAAAACCAGTGTTTTTTCAATGATTATAAGTGATAACAAGGGAAGAGCAGCCAATTAAGAAAGTAACATGCCTAGTTTTCACAACTGAAGAAACTTCTGCATTACAGAGGGTTAGGAAAAACCACCATTTTGACACTGATTGTAAATGAAAACAAGTGAATAGTACCCTAATAAACTAGTAGCTTCCTTAATTTTTGAAAAGTTGGGAAACTCCTTCATTCCCAGTGTGTTAGGTAAAACCAGGGTTTTGACATTAGTTGTAAGTGAAAACAAGAGCATAGCACCAATTGAAAAATAACTTGTTTAGTTTTCACAAATGAAGAAGCTACTGCATTCACAAATATTAGGTAAAACAAGCATTTTGACATAGATTGCAATTGAAAACAAGTGCAGCACAGCCAATTATACAAGTAACTTACTTAGTTTTCAAAACTGAAGGACCCCCTGCATTCATAGAGCATTAGGTAAAATCCCTGTTTTGGCATTGATTGTACATGAGAATAAATACCATCAACTAACACAAGTTACATGCTTAGAATTCAAAACAGATTAACCTACAGAATTCACAGAGCATTAAGTAAAACCAGTGCTTTGACATTGATTGTAAGTGAAAAGATGTGTGCAGCAGGAAATTAAATGAGGAAATTGCCTAGTTTTCACCACCGAAGGAACTACTGCATTCATGGAGTGTTAGGAATAACCACTGATTTGACACTGACTGCCAGTGAAAACAAGATCATAGCAGTCATTGAAAACAGTAAATTGCTTAGTTTTCCTAACTGAAGAAACTCTTGAATTCCACGAGCATTAGGTAGACCATTGTTCATCATTGATTGTAAGTGACAACAAGTGCATGGCAACCAATAAAAATGGAACTTGCTTAATTTTCATAATTTGAAGAAACATCTGCATTCTCAGCATCTTTGGTAAAACCAGTATATTGACATTTAAGTGAAAACAAGTGCATAGCAGTGAATTAAATAAGTAGCTTGCTTAGTTTTCAAAATTGAAGAACCTACTGCATTCACAGAACATTAGGTAAGACCAGTGGTTTGATGTTCATTGTAAGTGAAAACAGTGCCATGACAGCCAAATAAAAAAGTAAGTTGCTAAGTTTCCAAAACTGAAGAATGTCCTACCATCAGAGAGCATTAGGTAAGTCCAGTGTTTTGATATTTATTCTTTGTGAAAACAAGTGAAGAGCAGCCAATTAAACAATAACTTGCTTAGTTTTCAAAATTGAAGAACCTACTGCATTCACAGAGCATTAGGTAAAGCCAGCATTTTGACACTGATTGTAAGTGAAAAGAAGTGTGCAGCAGGCAATTAAATGAGGAACTTGCATAGTTTTCCAAACTGAAGAACCAGTTACATTCACAAAGTGTTAGGAAAAGCCAGTATTTTTTCATTGATTTTGAGAAGAAATTCAAAGAGGCCAATTAAGGAAGCAATGTGCCTAGATTTCTAAACGGAAGAAACTATTGCATTCACAGAGTTTTAGTTATCACAATATTTTTGCAATTGAATGTAAGTGAAAACCAGGTTGAAGCAGTCGTATAAAGAAATAAATTACTTAGGTTTCCCAAATGAAGAAATTACTGCATTCCAAGAGCATTAGGTATACAATTGTTTTGTCATTGATTGTAAATGAATACAAGTGCATAGTGTCCAATTAAACAAGTAACATGCTTAGTTTTCAAAACTGAAAAACATAATGCTTTCACAGATCATTAGGTAAAACCAATGTTTTGACATTGATTTTAAGTGAAAACAAGTGCCATAGCAGCCAATTAATGAAATAAATTCCTTAGCTTTCACAAATGAAGGAACTACTGCATTCCAAGAATGTTAGGCAAAGCCACTGTTTTGACATTGGTTGTAAGTTAAACCAAGTGCATAGCAGCCAATTATAGAAGTAATGAGCTTAGCTTTCACAAATAAAAAACTACTGAATTCACAGTGTGTTAAGTATCACAACTGACTTGGCTTTGACTGCAAATGAAAACAAGTGCATAACAGCCATTGTAAACAGTAAATTGCTTAGTTTTCCTAACTGAAGAAACTATTGAATTCCAATAGCATCAGGTAAGCCATTGTTTTTCATTGATTGTAAGTGAAAACAAGTGCATGGCAACCAATAAAAAAGGAACTTGGTTAGTTTACACAAATTGAAGAAACATCTGCATTCTCAGCATCTTTGGTAGAACCAGCATATTGATATTGTAAGTGAAAACAAGTGCATAGCAGCCAATTAAACAAGTGACTTGCTTAGTTTTCAAAATTGAAGAAACTACTGCATTCACAGAGCATTAGGTAAAACCAGTGTTTTGATGTTGATTGTAAGTGAAAACAGTGCCATCACAGCCAAATAAAAAAGTAATTAGCTTAGCTTTCAAAACTGAAAAACCTCCTACCATCACAGAGCATTAGGTAAATCCAGTGTTTTGATATTTATTGTAAGTGAAAACAAGTGCTTTCCCCCCTACATTAACTTGCTTAGTATTCCAAACTGAAGGACCTCCTGCATTCATCAAGTGTTTGGTAAAATGACTGCTTTGGCATTGAGTGTAAGAGAAAATATACTAGCAAATAACAAAAGTAACTTGCTTAAAATTCAAAATAGAATAACCTACTGCACTCACAGAGCATTAGTTAAACGAGTGATTTGAAACTGAATGTAAGTGAAAAGAAGTGTGCATCAGGCAATTAAATGAGTAACTTTCATAGTTTTCCAAACTGAAGAACTACTTACATTCACAAAGCATTAGAGAAAGCAAGTGTTTTTACATTGATTTTGAGAAGAAATGCAAAGAAGCCAATTAAGGAAGTAACATCCATAGAATACTAAATGGAAGAAACTACTGCATTCACAGAGTTTTAGTTATCACAATGTTTTTGTGATTGAATGTAAGTGAAAACCATGTTGAAGCAGTCATTTAAAGAAGTAAATTGCTTAGTTTTCCCAACTGAAGAAATTACTGCATGCCAAGAGAATTAGGTAAACAATTATTTTGTCATCGATTGCAAGTGAAACAAGTGCATAGCACCCAATGAAAAAGGAACTTGCTTAGCTTTCACAACTTGAAGAAACAACTACATTCCCAGCATATTAGATAAACCCAGCATTTTGACATTTTAAGTGAAAACAAGTGCATAGCAGCCAATGAAACAAGGAAATTGCTAAGTTTTCAAAACTGAAGAACATACTGCATTCACAGAGCATTAGGTAAAACCAGTGATTTGACATTGATTGTAAGTTAAAATAAGTGACATAGAAGCTAAATAATAAAGTAAGTTGCTTTGTTTTCAAAACTCAAGAACATTCTACTTTCAGGGAGAGTTAGGCAAAACCAGTGTTTTGTTATTTATTGTATGTGAAAACAAGTGCATAGCAGCCTGTTAAACAGGGTCTGGCTTGGTTTTCAGAAATGAAGAAAGGACTGCATTCAAAGAATCTCATGCATCACCACTGCTTAGACATTGATTGTAAGGGAAAAGAATTGTGAAACAGGCAATTAAATGAGTAGCTTTCTTAGATTTCAAAAACGGGAACCATTACAGTCAAAAAGCGTTACATAAAACCAGGATTTTTGCATTGATTGTAATTGAGAACAAGTGCAAACCTGCCAATAAAAAATTACATACTTAGTTTTCATAACTGAAGAAGCTCCTGCATTTACTGAGGGTTAGGGAAAAGCAACATTTTGATATTGATTGTAAGTGAAAACAAAAGAATAGTATTCTATTAAACAAGCACCTTCCTTAATTTTTGAAACCTGAAGAATGTACCTTATTTCACAGAGTGTTAGGTAAAACCAGGGTGTTGTCATTGGTTGTATGTGAAAACAAGTGCATAGCACCAAATGAAAAAGTAACTTGCTTAGTTTTCACAACTGAAGGAACTACTGCATTCACAAGTATTAATTAAAAGCAGCATTTTGACATTGATTGTAATGAAAACAAGTGTGTAACAGCCAATCATACAACTAACTTGCTTTGTTTTCAAAACTGAAGGACCTCCTGCATTCATAGATCATTAGGTAAAACCACTGCTTTGGCATTGATTGTAAGTGATAAGAATTGTGCAGCAGGTGATTAAATGAGTAACTTGCATTGTTTACCAAACTAAAGAACCTCTTTCATTCACAAAGCATTAGGTAAAACCAGTGTTTTTTCATTGATTTTGATAACAAGAGCAAAGCAGTCAATTAAGGAATTAAAATGCCTAGATTTCACAATTGAAGAAACTCCTTAGTTCACAGCACATTAGGTAAAAACGCCATTTTGATATTGATTGTAAGTGAAAAAAATGTGTAGCAGGCAATTAAATGAGTAATTTGTTTAGTTTTCAAAACTTAAGAACCCCTTACCTTCACAGAGCTTTAGGTAAAATCAGTATTTCACATTGGTTTTAAGTGAAGATAAGAGCAAAGCAGCAAATTAAATTACTTGCATGGAATTGAAAACTGAAGAACCACGTGCATTCACAGAGCTTTTGGTAAAACCAGAGTTTTAACATTATTTGTAAATGAAAACAAATGTGTGCAGGCAATTAAAAAAGCAACATGCTTAGTTATCAAAACTGAAGAAAGTACGGCATTCAGAGAATTTTAGGTATCACAATGGATTTACAGTTGAATGTAAGTGAAAACAAGTGTACAGCAGTAATTTAAAAAAGTAAGTTGTTTACTTGTCCCTACTGAAGACACTACTACATTCCAAGAGCATCACATAAACCACTAATTTTTCATTGATTGTAAGTAAAAACAAGTGCACTGCACCTAATGAAAAAGTAAATTGCTTAGTTTTCACACCGTGAAGAAAGAACTGCATTATCAGCATATTTGGTAAAACTAGCATATTGACATTTTAAGTGAAAAGAAATGCATAGCAGACAATTAAACAAGTAACTTGCTTAGTTTTGAAAACAGAAGAACGTCCTGCATTCACAGAACATTAGGTAAAAACAATGTTTTGATATTGACTAAGTGAAAACAAGTGCCATAGCAGCCAAATAAAGAAGAAAATGGCTCAGTTTTCAAAACTGGAGAATTTCTGACATTCACAGAGCATTAGGTAAAACCAGTGTTTGGATATTTATTGTATGTGGAAACAAGTGCATAGCAGCCAATTAAACAATGACTTGCTTGGTTTTCACAAGTGAAGAAATGACTGCATTCACTGAATCCATTGTATCTCCACAGATTTGACATTGATTTCAAGTGAAAAGAAGTGTGTAGCAGGCAATTAAATTACTAACATATTTAGTTTAAAAAACTGAAGAGCGACTTAAATTCACAAAGGTAAAACCAGTGTTTTTTCATTGATTGTAAGTGACAAGAAGTGTGTAACAGGCAATTAAACAAGCAACTTTCTTAGTTTCCAACACTGAAGAACATCTGTCATTCACAGAGCTTTAGGTCAACCAATTGTTTTGATATTGAATGTTAGTGAAAACAAGTGCATAGCAGACAAATGAAAAAATATTTTCCTTAGTTTTCACAAGTGAAGAAACTACTGCATTCCCAGAACATTAGGTAAAACCATGGTTTTGTCATTGGTTGTAAGTTGAAACACACGCATAGCAGCCAATTAAAGAAAAAACATGCTAAGTCTCACAACTGAAGAAACTACTGCATTCACAGAGTGTTAGTTTTCACAACTGATTTGCCATTGATTGTAAGTGAAAACAAGGGTGTAGCATTCATTTAAAGAAGTAAATTGCTTAGTTTACCCAACTGTAAAAACTACTGCATTCTAGATGTGTTGTGTAAAACGTTTTGTCATTGATTGTAAGTGAATATAAGTTCATAGCACCTAATGAAAAAGTAACTTTCTTAGTTTTAACAACTTGAAGAAACAACTGCAAACTCAGAGTATTAGGTAACACCAGTAAATTGACATTTTAAGTTTAAGAACATAGAGCCCAATTAAACAAGTAATTTGCCTAGTTTTCAAAATGGAAGAATGTACTACAGTCACAGAGCATTAGAAAAAACCAGTGCTTTGACATTGATTATAAGTGAAAACAAGTGTCATAGCAGCCAAACAAAGAAGTAAATTGCTTAGTTTACAAATCTGAAGATTCTTCTACTTTCACAAAGTGTTAGGTAAAACCAGAGATTTTATATTTTTGTATGTTCAAACAAGTGCATAGTAGCCAATTAAACAAGTACTTGCTTGGTTTTCAGAAGTGAAGAAATGGCTGCATTCATAGAACCTTATGTATCACCACACCTTTGACATTGATTGTAAGTGAAAAGAAGTAGGAAGCAGGCAAATAACAAGTTACTTACATAGTTTTCAAACTGAAGAACTAGTTACTTCACAAAGTGTTAGGTAAAACCACGTGTTTTCATTGATTTTACGTGAGAACAAGTGCAAAGCAGCCTGTTAAAGAAGTAACATGCTAAGATTTCAAAATTGAAGAAACTCCTGAATTTATAGGCTTAGGTAAAAGCAACATTTTGACATTGATTGTAAGGGAAAACAAGTGAATAGTATCCTATTAAACAATTATTTTCCTTCATTATTGAAAACTGAAGAATCTCCTTCATTCACAGGGGGTTAGGTAAAACCAGGGCTTTGACATTGGTTATAAGTGAAAACAAGTGCATAGCACCAAAAGAAGAAGTAACTTGTTTAATTTTCACAACTGAAGAAATTAATGCACTCATGAGTATTAAGTAAAACCAGCATTTTGGCACTGATTTTAAGTGAAAACAAGAGCATAACAGCCAAATATTCAAGTAACTTCATTGGTTATCAAAATTGAAGGACCTCCTGGATTCATAGAGCATTAGATAAAACCAGTGTTTTGGTACTGATTCTAAGTGGGAATAAATACCAGCAAATAACACAAGTAACTTACTTAGAATTCAAAATAGAATAACCTACTGCTTTCACAGAGCATTAAGTAAAACCAGTGCTTTGACATTGTAAGTGAAAAGAACTGTGGAACAGGCAATTAAATGAGTAACTTTCATTGTTTACCAAACTGAAGAACCACTTACATTCACAAAGCTTTAGGTGATAACAGCGTTTTTTCATTGATTGTGAGAAAAAATGCAAAGGAGCCAATAAAGGAAGTAAAGTGATTAGTTTTCCCAAATGAAGAAACTCCTGCACTCACAGAATGTAATGTAAAACCTCCCTTTTGACATTGATTGTAAGTTTTTAAAAAAAGTGTGTAGCAGGCAATTAAATGAGTAACTTGCTTAGTTTCCAAATCTTAAGAACCTCCTAGCTTCACAGAGCATTAAGTAAAACCAGTGTTTTGACATTGGTTGTAAGTGAAAATAAGTGCAAAGCAGCAAATTAAATTGCTTGCTTGGAATTCAAAACCAAAGAACCTCATGCATTCCCAGAGGTTTGGGTAAATCCAATGTTTGACATTAATTGTAAGTGAAAACAAGTGCAAAGCAGCCAATTAAAGAACTAACATTCCTAATTTTCACAACCAAATAAACTCCTGCATTTACAGAGTGTATTAGTCAGTTAAAGGGGTGCTTATGTGAAATACCAAAAATGGGATGGTCTTTATAAAGGTTATTTATTTGGGGCAGAAGTCCACAGATATCAGGCCATAAAGCATTAAGTTTCTTCTCTCACCAAAGTCCATTACCACGTGTTGGAGTAAGGCAGCTGCTGATGTTTTCCAGGGTTCAGGTTTCTTGGGTTCCTCTCTACCCAGGGCTGCATTTATCTCTGGGCTTAGCTCCTTTGGTTCCTCCACAAGGTCAGCTGTAGACTATTAGGTGAATGGCTCACTTCTCCTGAGATTTCTCTCCAACATGAAAACTGCTTCTCAAAAACTGCTCCTTCTCTTCTTTGCCTTGCCTTTTATATTAGATTCCACCACCCACCAAGGGGTGGGGCTCAACATCCTATTGATATAACCCAGTTAAAACCCTAATCATAACTTAATCTTTCCAAGATTAACAGATCAGTATACAAGCATGATCCAATTATATTTTTGGAATTCATAATTACATCAAATTGCCAAATGGCTACATTCCACCCTCTGAATTCCAAAAAATACATTACAATATTTCAAAAAAACTTAAAGCAGCAACAATTCAAGTACAAAACAATATCATAGGCAGTTTAAAGTAATAGTTTGTCTTCAAGCAAAATCCCATCTGCTGTAGACCTCTGAAACTTACAAAATTATTTAACTGCTTCCAATACACAAATGGACAAAGGATGAACATTTTCCTTATCATAAGGAGAAGTTGGTATGTTAAACATGAGTCATGGATCCGCTACAGTTCAGTAAACATGCAGGGCATCCTCCATTCGATTTCAGTCTGAGAGTAATTCTTTAGACAATAGTTTCTTCTCCATGGGGCCACATGGGGACCCACCCTTTCCACTGGCTTGCCAAATGGCCACTTTATTGGTTCCAGTCTCATCAAGCTTCTGGGTGTCATGAAGCTCCAGACCTCACCTTCCAAATGTGTTGGGGTGATTGCCACACCTTATCCAATTTTGGGTTAGTGTCTTAGCCCCCCTAGTACAGTGAGGTAAAGACAACATTTCCCCTATCTTTGGCATACAGTTTCAACCCTCTCAGAGCAATGGGTTGACCACCTGACCTTCTCTAATCCATGAGGGACAGGTATACCCCTCTCAGACCTATCAGGTGTTGATCTTAGCTCCCCTAAACTTTGAGGAATGTGCTCCACCCTCCCTGCACCCTGGAGTGTCAAAACTCTCCCAGAAAACTGGGTGGGGACATCCACCCTCTTCAACTGCTGGAGAAAACTCACCCACTGTGTACATATGGAAGGGGCTCCTCTCTTGGCCCAAGGAGATGTCTTAATCCCAGATCTCTGCTCCCATGGTTTTCTTCTTAAAGCTGTTTCTCCTTCAATCTCTCCTTTCTGTGTCCTCTTTTGTCCAAGCTGACAGTGGTTTTGTTCCTACAGCTCTCTCAAAAACTTTGTTGGTTTAGCATGCAGGAAGCAGGGGTCCAAGCCATCAGACAGTAAGACTTTCCACAAGTCTTTCTGAGATGACTGCATCTTCAATTCTGATTTACAAGTTCCAATTTAGCTAAGTCTTCAAATGGGGCACTTTTATCTGGGAAATTGATTTCCAGAAACTTGGAAGTTCTGGAATCAGCTTCTGTTTACTTTCTGCCCAAAAGTTCAGTCCTTAGTGTATTTCACTCATCCACTATTTTGCTATAAGCTGCAAGGAGAATCAAAGACACATTTTCTGGGCTTACTTTGGAAAGTTCTTCAGCTAAATGCTCAGGTATGCCATTTTCAAATTCTGTCTTCCATATAACACCAGGAGTTAATCTCTCTAAGTTCTCTGCAACTTTAAAACGTGGATCACCTTTCCTCCAATTTCTAATAACAGTTTCATCATTTACTTTTAAGGCATCATACAAAGTCTCTGTAGAATCCATATTACTATCAACAGTCTCTTCAAAGTGATCTAGGCCTTTTCCATTAAACATTTCACAATTTCCCCCCAAAATATCCCTTACCCATTTATAAATCCATTCCAACATTTTGGTAATTGCAAAAGCATTTCCCCACTCCTCGGTACCAAATTCTGTATTAGTCAGCCAAAGGGGTGCTAATGTGAAATCCCAAAAATGGGTTGGTTTTTATAAAGGGTATTTATTTGGGATAGAAGTTCACAGATACCAGGCCATAAAGCATTAAGTTTCTTTCTCACCAAAGTCCATTGCCATGTGTTGGAGCAAGACAGCTGCTGATGTTTGCAAGGGTTTAGGCTTCTTGGGTTGCTCTCTTCCTGGGACTGCATTCATCTGCAGTCTTATTTCCTCTGGTTCCTCCACAAAGTCAGCTGTAGATTATCAGGCAAATGGCTCACTTCTTTCTCCTGGGGCCTTCTCTCCAACATCAAAACTCCAACCTCAAAAATGCTTCTCAAATACTGATCCTTCTGTCCTTTGCCTTGCCTTTTATATTCGATTCCACCACCCACCAGGGGGTGGGGCTCAACATCCTATTGATGTGGCCCAGTCAATGCCCTAGTCATAACTATATCACACCCAGATTAACAGATCAGTTTACCAGCATGATCCAATTATATTTTTGGAATTCAAAATTACATCAAATTGCAGTATGGCCACAAACAGGGTAAGTTAAAACCACCATTTTGAAATTGATTGTAAGTGAAAACAAGTGAATAGTATCCTATAAAACAAGTACCTGCCTTATTTTTTGAAACCTGATGTTTCTCCTTCATTCACAGGGCATTAGGTAAAAGAAGGGTTTTGACATTGGTTGTAAGTGAAAACAAGTGCATAGCACCAAGTGAAAAAGCAACTTGCTTAGTTTTCACAACTGAAGAAACTACTGCATTCACAAGTATTAGGTGTAACAACATTTTTGGCATTGATTGTTTGTGAAAAGAAGTGTGTAACAGACAATTACACAATTAACTTACTTAGTTTTCAAAACTGAATAACCTCTGCATTCATAAAGAGTTAGATAAAACACTGTGTTGTCATTGATTGCAACTGAGAATAAATACCAAAAAAAAAAAAAAAAAAAAACACGAGTAACTTGCTTAGTATTCCAAACGGAATAACCTACTGCATTCACAGTGCATTAGGTAATGCCAGTGCTTTGAAACCGATTGTAAGTGTAAAGAAGTGTGTAGCCAACAATTAAAGAAGTAACTTCCTTAGTTTTCAAAATTGAAAAACCACTTGCATTCACAAAGATAAAACCAGTGTTTTTCATTGATTTTAAGTGAGAAGAATTGAAGAGTATTCTATTAAACAAGTACCTTGTTTAATTTTTGAAAATTGAAGACCGTCCTTCATTCACAGATTGTTTGGTAAAAAAAAGGGTTTTGACATTGGTTGTAAGTGAAAACAAGTGCAGAACAACAAATTAGTCTACTTGCTTGGAATTCAAAAAGAACATTGTGTATCCACAGACATTAAGTGAAACCAGTGTTTTGACATTGATTGTAAGTGAAAACAATTTTGTAGGAGGAAATTGAACAAGGAACTTGTTTAATTTTAAAACTGAAGAACCTCCTTTATTCAGAGAGCATTAGGTCAAACAAGTGTATTGATATGAATGTAAGTGAAAACAAGTGCAAGCAGCCAATTAAAGAAAAAACTTCTTTAGTTTTCACAAATGAAGAAAACACTGCATTCCCAGAACATAAGGTAAAACTATAATTTTGACATTAGTTTTAAGTTCAAACAAGTGCATAGCTGTCAATTAAAGATGTAATGTGCTTACTTTTCACAACTGAAAAAACTACTGTATTCAAAGAGTGTTAGTTTTCACAACTGATTAGCCATTGATGGTAAGTGAAAACAAGAGAGTAGCATTCATTTAAAGAAGTAAATTCCTTTGTTAACCCAACTGAATAAACTCCTGCATTCCAAGATCGTTAGGTAAACCATTGTTTTGTTTCTGATTGTAAGTGAAAACAAATGCATAGCACCCAATGAAAAAGAGAGTCGTTAATTTTCACAACTTGAAGAGCAACTGCATTCTCAGCATATTAGGTAAAACCAGCATATTTACATTAAGTGAAAATACATGAATAATATGATAAAAAAACAAGTATCTTCCTTAATTTTTGGAAACTAAAGAAAAAAGGCAAAAAGTGAGCCGGAGATTGGATAACAGAAGGAATAAAGATTCTTCAGTGACTCGATTGGTGATTGTGCAGATTTTTCACTAGAGGATTAATAAAACTATAAAAACTTCGAAAATAAATAAATAAATAAATGGCTCCTATGCTCTTGCTTTCATTTACATTCAATATCAAACACTTGTTTGTCCTAATGCTCTGTGAATGAAGTGGCTCTTTAGTTCTGAAAACTAAGCAAGTTGCTAGTTTATTCCCTGGAGACACTTGTTTTCCACTACAATCAAGGTCAAAGCACTGCTTTTACCAAATACTTTGTGAATGCACAAGGTTTTTCAGTTTTCAATTCCAAGCAAATAGTTTAATTTGCTGCTATGCATTTGTTTTCACTTACAACCAATGTCAAATCCCTGGTTTTTCCAAACACTTGTGAATGAAGGACATTCTTAAATTTTCAAAAATTCAGCAAAGTAGGCATTTAATAGGATATTATTAATAGGAGCCATTTAAAGAAATAACATCCTTAGTTTTCACAAATGAACAAACCACTGCATACCCAGAAAGTTAGATATAACCATAGTTTTGACATTGGTTGAAAGTAAAAACAAGGGCATAACAACCAATTAAAGAAGTAACATGATTAGTTGTCACAACTCCAGCTACTACTATATTCACAGAGTGTTAGATATCACAACTGATTTGCCATTGACTGTAAGTGAAAACAAGCCCACAACAGTCATTTAAAGAAGTAAAATGCTTAGTTTTCCCAACTGGAAAAATGACTGCATTCCAAGAGTGTTAGGTAAACAACTGTTTATCATTGTCTGTAAGGGAAAACAAGTGCATAACGCCCAATGAAAAAGTAACTTGCTTACTTTACACAATTAGAAAAAACAACTGCATTCTCAGCATATTAGGTAAAACCAGCATTTTGAAATTGTAATTGAAAACAAGTGCTTAATCTCCAATTAAACAAGTAAATTGCTTAGCTTTCAAAACTGAAGAAACTTTTGCATTCACAGAGCATTTAGTAAAATCAGAGTTTTGACATTGATTGTAAGTGAAAACAAGTGCAATAGCTGCTATAAAAAGAACAAATTTGTTTACTTTTAAAATCAGAAAAACCGTGTATATTCAGAGCATCAGGTTAAACCAGTGTTTTGATATTAATTGTATTTGAAAACAAGTGCATAGCAGCCATTTAAAAAAGGAATGGCTGGATTTTCAAAAGTGAAGTAATGACTGAATTCACAGAATCTTATGTATCACCACAAATTTGATAGTGATTGTAAGTGAAAATAAGTATGAAGCAGGCAATTAGATGAGTAACTTGTTTAGTTTTCAAAAAGAAGTTCCACTTAAACTCACAATGGAAAACTAGTGCTTTTTTCATTGATTGTAATTGAGAAATGAATAGTATCCTACAAATCAAGTACCTTGCTTAATTTTTGAAAATTGAAGAACCTCCTTCATTCACAGTGTTAGGTATAACCAGGGATTTGACATTGGTTGTAAGTGAAAACAAGTACATAGCAGCAAATTAAACTTCTTGTTTGGAATCGAAAACTGAAGAACCTTGTGCATTAGGCAAAAACAGTGATTTGACATTGATTGTAAGTGAAAACAAGGGTGCAGCAGACAATTAAACAAGCAGCTTGCTTAGCTTTCAAAACTGAAGAAGCTCCTTCATTCACACAGCATTAGGTCAAAAAATAGTTTTGATGTTGAATGTAAGTGTAAACAAGTGCATAGCCTCCAATTAAAGAAATAACTTCCTTAGTTTTTCACAAATGAAGAAACTTCTGCAGTCCTGGAATTTTAGGTAAAACCATGTATTTGATATTGGTTGTAAGTTAAAACAAGTGCATAGCAGCCAATTATAGAACTAATGTGCTTAGTTTTCTCAACTGAAGAAACTACAGCATTCACAGAGTATTAGGTATCACAAATGATTCACCAATGACAGCAAGTGGTAACAAGTGTGTAACACTCATTTAAAAATTAAATGCTTAGTTTTCCAAACTGAAGAAATTACTGCATTCCTAGGGCATTATTTTAACCATTCTTTTCTCATTGATTTTAAGTGAAAACAAATGCATAGCAGCAAAGGAAACAAGTATTTTACTTACTTTTCAGAAATGAAGCACCAAATTACAAAAGGCAAGATTGCATCAGTTTAGGAGGTTGCTCACTGACTCGCTATCTGATGGCTGATTGGGAACAGGGTCCTGCCTGAGGGTCTGTGCTATGGGTGAACAGAGAGAGAAGCTTGGGACATCTATCTGGAGGCAGATCAACAGCATGGATTGCTCAATACAGTTTCATGAGTTTTAAACCTTCCCATGGAGGGTAAGACAAATGACCAAGCCACACCCTCAGGGAAAAAGATTGGATTGGGCTGCGACTCTCTGCCAGAAACCCGGTGAGAGTGTTTTCTGAGAGTTGGAGGGTTCTGGCAAAGGGCAAAAAGGGGATTCCTTTCTCTGCATTTGGCTGCAAGGAACCCCTTGCAGCATTGGGGAACAAAATAGCTGGCTTGAATCAGCACTAGGCAGAGGGGAGTGGCGAATCTGCTGAGAAAGTTGATTTACCTAGCTGCCTAGGGATATGCCCTAACTCCCACCCACAAGCCAGGGAGAGGGAGCATACTCTGAGAGTGGGAAGATTCTGACAGAAGGTGGAGAGGGGCTTCCTTTCTGTGGATTTGGCTGCCCATGCCCCTTCATAGCTTTGGGGAACAGATAAGCTGACTTGAAGCAACACCAGGCTGAGGGGTGAGGCAAATCTACTGAGCAAGCCTATTTACTCAGCAGCCTGGTGATGCTGAGGTTTGGCTCCAGAGGGGGCAGAGTCAGCCAATTTTATGAATCTGCATGGACAAGCATCAGAGTTTCAGCTCCCCTGGGGAGATGAGGAAGTGGGAAGTGCTTGATTAGTTTCCATGAGCCTTGTTAGGGTCCCCTCAGTGAAGGAGGTCCTCTAGAGGAGGACTTCTCTTGGGTCCCTTATTTCACCACCCCCAAAAAAGAAGACAGTCACTTTAAGAAATAAAAAAATGAATTTTTCTTTTTAATTTAGTTTAATAGCTAAAATCTGCCTCAAAACCTGCAGGGTAATTGAATGATAAACACAAGCAGGCTGAGAGGTTCCACAAGGGCCCAAGAAGGAACACTGTTCTTCCTTAGATTTGTTTAACTGTTTGTTTGTTTGGTTGTTTGCTTTCTCTCTGTTTATTTGTTGTCTCTTGGTTTTCTTTCCTCTTTCTACCCCCTCCTTCTTTTTTCTTTTAGGTGCTGCTAGCTTGTCTCTTCATTACTGTGCTTCTTCAGTGATTTCCCATTCTCTGTCTCTATTGATTTTGTCTCCCAAGCTATCTCTATTCATTCCATCATCTTTCTGCCTTCAGCTTTCTGTTGTGGTTCTTACATACCATATTTTTTCATTACACCACAACTTAAGGGTGCCAATTTCTATTCTATCTATTCTGTTTTCTTCTTTTTAAAATTAGTGTTAACTTTTTCCTTTCAGCCTCTTCTTTACTCTTTCTCTCCCTCCTCATCATTCTTGCCTTCTAAGTCAATTTATATATATTCCTATTCCATTGTAGGTACTCCACTTTTTTCCCTATTACTCTACACTGCCTACATGAGCTAAATATTCATTTCACTATGTCTTATATGGCCACTTTTCTAGCTTTTATCAATATCACTATTATCCTTCTTCCTTTCTCAAATCTTTTGATTACTCCAGCCCTAATCTTTTGCATTCAAGGGAACATAGAAAGAAGCAAGGAAATAAAATAAGAAGAATAATTTTCAAAGAGAAAACTTAACACACACACAGACCCACCAGCTAAATAAAACTCTAGAGCAGAGAGAGAAGCTAATCAACCGAATAAACCCATCAAGATAAAATGAAGACTAGAGGGCAACAGAAAATTATAAACCACACTGAGAAATAGGAAGATATGGACCAGTCCAATGAACAAACTAAAAACAAGGATGAGATGCAGAACATCAAACAACTAATCAAAGCTTTCCTGACAAATATCATGGACCAACTCAATGAAGTGGAGGAAGATATTTAGGATATTAAGAAGACACTGGGAGAATATACTGAATAAGTTGTAAACATACATAAAAAGTTAACAGATATGATGGTGATCAATGGCACAATCCAAGAAATGAAAAAGATGCTGGATTCACATAACAGCAGATTTGAATAGGTAGAAGAAAGAATTAGTGATGTGGAAGACAATACATCTGAAACCAAACAGATAGTAGAGCAGATAGACAAAAAGATAGAAAAAATCCAGCAGAGATACGGGGATTTAATCGACCATGCAAAACACACAATCATACGCATTATGGGCATCCCAGAAGGAGAAGAGAAGGGAAAGGGAACAGAAGGAGAGTTGAAAGAAATAATGGCTGAAAACTTCCCAACATTACTGAAAGAGATGGATGTGCAGATCCAGGAAACACAGCACACCCCAAACAGTATAAATCCCAACAGGCCAACTCCAAGACATATACTTGTCAAAATGTCCAATGCTCAAGACAAAAAGAAAATATTCAATGCAGCAAGAGAAAAGAGAACCATCACATACAAGGGAAGCACAATAAGATTAAGTGCTAATTTCTCATCTGAAAACATGGAGGCAAGAAGACAGTGGTATGACATAGTCAAAGAACTAAAAAAAAAAATTCCAGCCACAAATTATCTATCCAGCAAAACTGGCATTCAAAAATGATGGAGAATTCAAAATATTCACAGATAAACAGAAATTAAGTGACTATGCCAATGAGAAACATGCACTTCAATAAATACTAAAGGAAGTTCTACAAGTTGAACGGAAAAAAAAGGGAAAAAGTTGGAGGAGAGTTCAAAAACAACTAAAAAGACTAAAACAGAAACAAAGCAACATATGACATACATTAACCCAAAGAAAATATGGCTGAGGTAAGAAATTTATTGTGAATAATAACACTGAATGTTAATGGATTAAATTCAACAATCAAGAGACACAGGTTGGCAGAATGGATAAGGAAATAAGATCCATCAATATGCTGTCTACAAGAAACCTACCTTTGACACAGGGATTCAAGGAGACAGAAAGTGAATGGCTGGAAAACCATTGTACAAGCTAACAATAGCCAAAAAAGGGCAGGAGTAGCTATTCTAATATCAGACAAAATGGATTTTAAATGCAAAACTACTGAAAGAGACAAAGATGGACACTATATATTAGGTAAAGGGGTAATGTCTCAAGAAGAGAGAATAATCATAAGCATTGATGCACCTAATCAGGGTGCCTCAAAATATGAGGCAAACTCTGAAAAAATGAAGTGGAGAAATAAACGCCTCTACAATTATAGCAGGGGACTTTAATACACCATTATCATCATTAGACAGAACATCTAGACAAAGAATTAATAAAGAAACAAAGGCCCTGAACATTACATTAGAGGATCTGGACTAAATAGATATATACAGGACACTAAACCCAAATAAAGCACGATTTACATCCTTCTTGAGTGCACATGTATAATACTCCAAGATAGACGACATGCTAGGCCACAGAACTACTCTCAAAGAATTCAGACAGATTGAGATTATATAAAGTAATTTCTCTGACCACAATGGAATGAAATTGGAAACAACTAAGGGCCAGAGAAACAGATTAGGCACAAAGATATGGAAAGTAAACAACACACTCTTAGACAAACAGTGGGTCAAGTTGGAATTATCAAAAGAAATCAGTAATTACCTTGGAACTAATGAAAATGACAACACAACATATCAAAACCTATGGGATGCAGAAAAAGCTGTCCTGAGAAGGAAATTCATAGCCATAAATACATACAATAAAAAAGAAGAAAGAGCTAAAATTGAAGACCTAACTGCACATTTGGAAAAGTTGGAATAACAACATCAAACTAAACCTAAAGAAATTAGAAAGAAGGAAATATCAAAGATTAGAGCAGAACTAAATGAAATACAGAATAAGAAAGCACTATAAAAAATAAGCAAAATCAAAAGCTAGTTCTTTGAGAAGATCAATGAAATTGACAAACCCTTAGCCTGACTAATAAAGAAAAAGAGAGAGCACATGCAAATACACAAAATAAGGAATGAGCAAGGGGATATCACTACTGACCCCACAGAAATAAAGTGTGTCATAAGAGGATACTTTGAAAAAACTTATGCCAAAAAGAATTATAAGTTAGAGGAAATGAACTAGTTTCTAGAAACTCACAAACAGCCTACATTCATGAAAGAAGAAATTGATGAACTCAACAGTCCAATTACAAGTAAAGAGGTAGACTCAGTCATCAAAAACTCCCAATTAAGAAGATCCAAAGACCAGATGGCTTCACAGTTGAATTCTACCAAACATTCCAGAAAGAGTTAACACCAATTCTGTTTAAGCTCTTCCAAAAAACACAAGTAGGAGGAATATTGCCTAATTCATTCTATGATGCCAACATTACCCTAATACCAAAACCAAACAAAGATACCACAAAAAAGGAAAATTACAGACCAATTACTCCAATGAACCCAGATACTAAAATCCTTAACAAAATATTTGCTAATCACATTAAACATCAAAAGGATTATACATCATGACCAAGTGGATTTCATCCCAATTATGTGAGGATGGTTCGATATAAGCAAATCAATCAATGTAATACATGACATAAACAGATTGAAAGAAAAATATCACATGATCACCTCTATAGATGTAGAAAAAGCATTTGACAGAATACAACACTCTTTTCTGATAAAAACACTGCAAAAGATAGGAATAGAAGGAAACTTTCTGAACATGATAAAGAGTATATATGAAAAACACAAAGCTAACATCATCTTCAATGGTGAAATCCTAAAAGCCACCCCACTGAGATTGGGAACAAGACAAGGATGTCTACTATCACCACTCCTATTTAACATTGTCTTAGAAGTACTTGCTTCCACATTGAGGCAAGAAAAAGGTATAAAAGGCATCCAAAATGGAAAGGACAAAGTAAAAATTTCATTATTTGCATTCGACATGATCCTATACATAGAAAGCCCTGAGAAATCTACAACAAAACTTCTAGAACTTATTGAGTTCAGGAATGTCGAAGGCTATAAGATCAATGCTCAAAAATCAGTAACATTTCTATATACCAAAACGAGCAATCTGAGGAGGAAATCAAGAAAAAACTACCATTTACAATAATAACTAACGAATCAAATACCTAAGAATAAATTTAAAGATGTAAAGGACTTATTTACAGAAAACTACACAACACTGTTAAAGGAAATCAAAGAAGACTTAAATAAATGGAAGAATATTTCCTAATCATGGATAGGAATACTAAACATCATCAGGATGTCTAATTTAAATATTTAATGCAATCCCAATATAAATGAACATTGTATTTTTTAAGGAACTGGAAAAACTTACCACAAAATATATTTGGAAAGGTAAGAGGCCCCGAATTGCCAAAGACATATTGAAAATTAAAAATGAAATTGGAGGTATCACATTACCTGACTTTAAAACATACTGCATAGCTACAGTTCTTAAAACTGCATGGTATTTGCACATGGATAGACATACTGACTGATGAAACCGAACTGAGAATTCTGATATAGATCTTCTCATATACAGTCATCTGATATTCAACAAGACCACCAAGCCCACTCAGTTGGGAGATAATGGCCTCTTTAACAATTGGTGCTTGGAGAACTAGATATCCATATCCAAAAGAATGAGAGAGGAATATCATCACACACCTTATATGAAAATCAAAGATCTAAATATAAGAGCCAAAACCATAAAAATCTTGGAAGATAATGTAGGGAAGCATCTACAGGACCTTGTAATAGGAAATGGTTTCATGAACTTCACAGCCAAAGCACGAGCAGGAAGAGAAAAAATAGATAAAGGGTATTTCATCAAAATTAAAAACTTCTGCACCTCAAAGGATGTTATTAAGAAAATAAAAAGGCAGCCTACCCAATGGGAGAAAATATTTGGCAACCATATATCTGATAAGAGCCTAATATCCTCCATATATAAAGAAATCCTATACCTCAAAAATAAAAAGACAAACAACCCATTTAAAAAATGGGCAAGTGACCTGAAAAGAAAATTCTCCAAGGAAGAAATACAAATGGCTAAATAACACATGAAAAAATGCTTGACATCGCTAGCTATTAGGGAAATGCAAATCAAAACTACAATGAGATACCATCTTATACCCATCAGAATGGCAGCTATGAAAAAAACAGCAGACTATAAATGTTGAAGAGAATGTGGAGGAATAGGAACCCTCATCCACTGCTGGTGGGATTGTGAAATGATCCAGCCACTGTGGAGGACAGTTTGCCCATTCCTCAGAAAACTAACAATAGATCTTCCATATGATCCAGATTCCACTGCTGGGCATATACCCAGAAGAATGGAAAGCAAATACACGAACAGATGTATGCATACCTATGTTCATAGTGATATTGTTCACAATTGCCAAAAGTTGGAATCAGCCCTGGTGCCCATCAATAGAAGAATGCATAAACAAAATGTGGTACATACATACAATGGAATATTACTCTGCTATAAGAAGGAATATAGTGCTAAAACATGGAATAACATGGATGAATCTTGAAGACCTTATGTTGTGTGAAGCAAGCCAGACATTGAAGGATGAACAGTATATGACCTCTCGGATTTGAATTGAGGAAAGTCAGCAGTCTCTGAGAACCATTGTCTGAAATATAGGTTCACAAGGGAGAGAGAGATAAGAGACCGTTGTGAGCCATCACCTATATGGTCCTAATCTATGGTAAAGTGATAGAGTATAATTGCATATTGAAGGATAGGACAGGTGGGTAGTGATATTAATGGGTTTGGTGGTGCAGGATTGACAGGTGGGTAGATTAGGAATGGCAGGTAGCAATACCCAGGACACTGGGGGGAGAGATGGGAGGGGGACCAGGTGAACATGGGATTTGTGGGTATGATGTTGAAAGTGCAGGAGATGGAATGTTCTTATGGTAATATGACAAAGTAGTGTCACTGGTTTGGAGTGTAGGTTGGGGGGGGCAATCAGGAAGGGGTGCATCTGGAGTAGGCTTCTTGGAAGTGTGTGAGTGTTCATCCTCTCATAATGTGTTGTGTCAGGGAGTGGAGACCCAAAAGGTGAGTGGGAAGGAGATGGACTCCCATTTTGGGGAGGACCAATTCACACAGAAACAGACAGGTGGGCATCTCTTAGATGCAAGGATGGATCTTATAAGAGAGGATAATCAGCGTGTCAAGACTGCTTGTTGCACGTAACTATCAATCTTGTCATCCAGTGAGTCAAAACAGCGGAGTGTCATGTGCCCCAGGGGAATGGGGAGAAAGGAACAGAAAAGATCAAATGGGGTATTTAGTGGTCAGGGGAAATGTTTTTCATTACCTTACAGTAATAGACACAGGATATGATAAATATCATCAAAAATTTTTAAACTGCACCATCTAAATTGTAAACTATACTGTAAACCATTGACAATGTTTAGTTGCTATGTTTCACTCTCTGTATAACAGTTGTAACAATGCTACCATCCATGTAAAAAAGGTTTTAATACGGGGTGAGGAAAGAGGAAGAAGGTTGGGTATGAGATTCTTTAGTATTCTTTGTGTGACTTTGTTGTGACCTAAAACTTCTTTGAAAATTAAATGAGAATTTTGGAGACACTGGGGAGTGAGAGGGGGAAGGTGCATGGTACAGACTGGACACCCAATAATGCAGTGATAAAATGAAACAATAACAATAATAATTTTTTAAAAAAAAATTTCCATTTTTTTGAATATCCCAATCCTTTAATTTTATTTTATTTTTAGGTTTTGTTTTCTTTCTTTCTGAGTTTCCGTGTATTTTCACTCTTACATTTAAACTTATTATTATTTCATTTTCCTATTCATTGTACTTGGCTATTATAGGGGCTTCATCTTCAAGGAAGGTTCAGATCTGAGAAATGTTACAATGGGGGCAGCAGAGGATCATTTATGGGGGGGTGTCTGGGATGGGGATTTCATGGGAGGAAGTTCACCTGAATATACATGAAAGTTATATAAAATTGTTCAAATGATCAAGGGTGGGCATGGTTACTGTGGGTAGATAATCACCCAATAAATGAGGGAATACTGAATTTCCAGCCTGGAGAGCTCTGCCACATTCTCCAAGAGAGCAGAAACAGTACACCGAGTGCAGGGGCAGTGTCTGGCAAAGGAGGTTGGTCCACTGATGGGCTCTTATTATTGATGACTAGCTCCATGAGTCTTTGCTCTTGTAATTAAAACTTAGCCTACTGTTACAGGATGCCTAATGGTTGCCACCTGAGAGCCTCCTTGTTGCCCAAGTGTGGGTTTTCTCTAAGCTAAACTCAGCATATGAATGCATTACCTTCCCCCAGTGTGTGACATGACTTCCTGGGATGAGCCTCCCTGGCAATGAGGGATTAATACCAAGTGCCAACTGGCAATATGACTGGAAAAAGACCTTGAATAAAAGGGGGAAAAGGGAAAGACAAATATATTCATGTGGCTAAGTGACTTCAAAGACAGTCAGGAGGCACAACTCAGTAGGATCTCATAGAACACCAAGGTGGATATCACCCCATACAGAGGTGCTCCTGAGGGCTGTGGAGACACCCAGGTCCTATATAAGGGGGTATAGCCGCAGAGATTGTTGCCTTATCATTGAGCTCTACTTTGGAATTTGTGGTCCTGAGAGTGACAAAGTTGGACTCCAATAAGTCCTTCCTGCACATGGTCCAGCAATCCCTTTTATTCAAACCTATATATGATGTGGGGTTTCTAGGTGTACTTCCAGAGACTGGAGCCTCTGGCCTGCCCATGTGTCAGCTGTGACTGGACTCTCAGTGGAGCTGCAACTCCTACTTTACAGCTCAATGGATTCACCCAAGTCACCTGATGGGGAGATGATGATGGGCAACAGCCATCACAGGGAATATAGAGAGCCACCACTGCAAGCAGGATAATCCCATCCACCATATACATAGGATATAAGCCCCCTCTCACTTTAAGGTAGAGTGGACATCACCATCCCAAACTCCGCAGGATTGGGGGAAGAGCTATGGACTAGAGTGGACTTAATGATATTCTGTTGTAGACATATTGTGATTCAAGCAATGGAAGAAATTACAACATTGAGGTGGGGCCAGTGGTCACTGGACGCTTTTGGGGCAGGGAAGGGAAAAGCTGTTGTAATACAGGGTTTTTTTTCTGGACTCAGGAATTATCCTGAGTCCAGGATAATTAAATGACATTAAAATGACAGATATAGGCCATTTTACATCAGCCTATAACATGCAAATCTGTGTGGGAGAGAATGTGGTCTACAATGTGAATTATAGTTCATACTTAGTGGCCAAGCCTCAGGATGTGTATATCCACTGCAGGTGATGTGCCACAAAAATGAAAGATGTTTATGTGGGATGTTATGGGAGGCATAGGAGGTGGGAAACATGGGAATCCCTGTAATTTTTGGGTAACATTTATGTAATCTAAGCATCATTTAAAATTTAAAAAAGAAAGTGTAGCACCTCCTTATTTCACAGAGCATTAAGTAAAATCGGATTTCTGACACTGATTATAAGTGCAAACACATGCATAGCAGCCCTTGAAACAAGTTTCTTTCTTAGTTTTCAAAGGAAAAGAGACAACTGTGTTCACAGGACATTATTTAAAACCAGGGTTTTGAAGTTGATTGTAAGTCAAAACATTTGCATAATCTCAAATGAAAAGAGTAAATTGCTTAGCTTTCAAAACTGAAGAAACACCTGCATTCAGAGAGTATTAGCTAAAACCAGTGTGTTGAAGTTGATTGTAACTGAAAACACGTGCATAGCCACAAACAAAACAAGAATCTTACTTAGATTTCAAAAGTGAAGAAACTACTGCATTGACATAGCCTTAGGTAAAGAGATGCTTTCACATGGATTGTAAGTGAAAACAAGTGAATAACAGCCAAGGATACAAGATTCTTTCTTCATTTTCAAAACTGAAAAATCAAGTGCATCCACAGAGTTTTGGGTAAACCAGGGTTATTAAGTTTATTATAAGTGAAAACATGTGCATAGTAGCAAATGAAACAAGAATCTTACTTTGATTTATGAAGTGAAGAAAATTCTACATTGACATACTAAAATCTGTGTTTTGAGATTGGTTGTAAGTGAAAACAATTGCATAGCATCCAGGGAAACACTTATATTACTTCCTTTACAAAATTAAGGGACCTCCTGTATTGACTGATCATCAGGTTAAAACCAGGATTTTGAAGTTGATTGTAACTGAAACAAGTACATAGCTGCCAATGAACGTATGTTGCTTAAATTTGAAAACTGAAGAAACGAGTACATTGGCATAGCATTAGGTAATAACAGGGTTTTGAAGTTGATTGTGAGTGAAAACAAGTGCATAGCAACCAAGGAAACAAGTTTCTCACTTACTTTTCAAAATTGATGTACCTCCTGCATTCACATTGTGTTACATAAAACCAGGGTTTTGAAGTTGATTGTAAATGAAAAAACGTGCATAGCAGCAAATGAAACAAGAATCTTAATTTGACTTATGAAGTGAAGAATCTACTACATTGACATAATAAAATCTGTATTTTGAGATTGGTTGTAAGTGAAAACAAGTGCATAGCAGCCAAGGAAACAAGTATTTTACTTACCTTACAAAACTAAAGACCTCCCTGTATTCCCAGAGCATTCAGTTAAAACCAGGTATTTAAAGTTGATTATAACTCAGAAGAGGTACATTGTTGCCAATGAAATGAGTATCTTGCTTAGTTTTGAAAACTGAAGAAACCACTGCATTGGAATAGCATTAGATAAAAGCATTGTTTTGACATTGATTGTGAGTGAAAGCAAGTGCATAGCAGTAAAAAAAACAAGTATCTTGCTTACCTTTCAAAATAGAAAAACCACCTGCATTCACAGAATGTTAGGTGAAAACAGAGTTTTGAAGTTGATTGTAAGTGAAAACACGTTCATAGGAGCAAACAAAATAAGAATCTTACTTAGGTTTCAAAAGTGAAGAAACTACAGCATTGGCATAGCATTAGTTAAAGTGGGGTTTTGATATTGGTTGTAAATGAAAAGAAGTGCACAGCAGCCAAAGAAACAAGTATCTTACTTGCTTTGCAAAAGAAAAGAACTTCCTGTATTCACAGTGATTTAGATTAAAACCAGTATTTTGAAGTTGATTGTAATTCAAAACAAGTGCACAGCTGTCAATGAAATGAGGATCTTCCTTAGTTTCCAAAACAGGAGAACCTCCTGCATTCAGATTGTGTTAGGTAAAATCAGTGTTTGACTTTTATTCTAAGTGAAAACAAGTGCATAGAAGCCAAGGAAACAAGTATCTTGCTTAGTTTTCAAACCTGAAGAAATTACTGCATTTGCAGATCCCTAGATAAAAGCAGTATATTGACATTGACTGTAAGTGAAAACAACTGCATAGCAGACAAGGAAATAAGACTCTTGCTTACTTTTCTACAGTGAAGCACTTCCTGTGTTCACAGAGTATTAAGTAAAACCGCAGATTTGACATTGAATGTAAGTAGAAACTCGTGCATAACAGCCACTGAAACAAGTTTCTTTCTTAGTTTTCAAAACTAAAGAATCAACTGTGTTAACACACCATTAGGTAAAACCAGGATTTTGAAGTTGATTGTAAGTAAAAATATGAGAATAGACTCCAATGAAAAGAGTATATTCCTTACTTTTGAAAACTGAAGAAACTCCTGCATTCAGAGAATGTTAGGTAAAACCAGTGTTTTGACTTTGATTATGTGAAAACATGTGCATAGCACCCAAAGAAACAAGACTCAGTCTTCCTTTTCAAACTGAAAACCCACTGTATTCAAGAATTTTAGGTAAAACAAGTGTTTTGAAATTGATTATAAGTGAAAACACGTGCATAGCAGAAAATGAAACAAGAATCTTAATAAGATTTCAAACTGAAGAAACCACTGCATTGGCATAGAATTAGGTAAAAGCATGACTTGACATTGATTATGAGTGAAAGCAAGTGCATAGCAGCCAAGAAAACAAGAATTTTACTTACCTCTCAAAACTGAAGTACTCCTGCATGCACAGAATGTTAGGTGAAACCAATGTTTTGAAGTTGATTGTAAATGTAAAAACGTGCATAGCAGCAAATGAAACACAAATCTTACTAAGATAACAAAAGTGAAGAACGTACTGCCCTGGCATAGCATTAGGTAAAAGCAGTGTTTTTACATTGGTGGCACGTAAAAACAAGTGCATAGCATCCAAGGAAACAAATCTCTTTCTTACATTACCAGAGTGAAGAACCTCCTGTATTTGATGATCATTGGGTTAAAACCAGGATTTTGAAGTTGATTATAACTCAAAACAAGTGCATAGCTGCCAATGAAATGAATACCTTGCTTAGTTTTGAACACTGAAGAAACCATTGCATTGGCATTGAATTAGGGAAAGGAAAGTTTTGAAATTGTTTGTGAGTGAAAGCAACTGCATAATAGCCAAAGAAAAAAGTATCTTACTTACCTTTCAATATTGAAGTACCTCCTGCACTCACAGAGCATTAGCTAAAACCAGTGTTTTGACATTGATTGTAAGTGAAAACAAGTGCCATAACATCCAAATAAAGAATGAATTTGCTTAGTTTCCAAAACTTAATAACCTCCTACATTCACAAAGTGTTATGTAAAATCAGTGTTTGAAACTTATTTTATGTGAAAACAATTTCATAGCAGCGAATTAAACAAGGACTTGATTGGTTTACACAACTGAAGAAATGACTGCAATCATAGAATCTTATGTATCACCACTGCTTTGACATTGATTGTAAGTGAAGAGAAGTGTGAAACAAGAAATTAAATGAGTAACTTACTTAGTTTTTATAGCTGAAGAACCACGTACATTCACAAAGCATTAGGTAAAACCAGGGTTTTTTCCATTGGTTGAAAGTGAGAACAAGTGCAAAGCTGCCAATTAAGGAAGTAATGTGCATAATATTCAAAACTGAAATAACTGCTGCATTTACAGAGGGTAGGGTAAAACCACCATTTTGATATTTATTGTAAGTGAAAACAAGTGAATAGTATCCTATTTAACAAGTGCCTTCCTTAATTTTTGAAAACTGAAGAACCTCCTTCATTCACAGAGTGTTAGGTAAAACCACAATACTGACATTGTTTGTAAGAGAAAACAAGTGCATACCACCAAATTAAAAGGTAACTTGCTTAGTTTTCAAAACTGGAGGAATTACTGCGTTCACAAGTATTAGATAAAAACACCATTTTGACATTGATTTTAAGTGAAAACAAGTCCATAAGGGCCAATTATATAATTAACTTGCCTAGTTTTCAAAACTGAAGGACCTCCAGCATTCATAGAGCTTTAGGTAAAACCACCATTTTCGCATTGATTGTCAGTGAGAAAAAATACCAGCAAATAGCATAAGTAAATTGCTTAGAATTGAAAACAGAATTACCTACTGTATTCACAGAGCATTAAATAAAACCAGTGCTTTCACATTGATTGTAAGTGAAAAGAAGAATGCAGGAGGCATTAAATGAGACTCTTCAATAGTTTTCCATACTGAAGAACCACTTACATTCACCAAAGGTTATGTAAAACCAGTGTTTTTACATTGATTGTAAGAACAAGTGCAAAGTAGCCAATTAAGGGAGTAAGGTGCCTAGTTTCACAACTGAAAAAACTCCTGCCTTCATCGAGAGTTAGGTAAAACCACTGTTTTAAAAATGATTGTAAGAGAGAAGATGTGTGTAGCAGGCAATTGGGTGAGTAAGTTGTTTAATTTTCAAAACTGAAGAACCACTTATATTCACATTGATTTTTAGTGAAAACAAGTGCAGAGCAATCAATGAAAAAGTAACTGACTTTGTTTTCACAACTTGAAGAAACAACTGAATTCTCAGCATATTAGGTAAAATCAGCATATTGATATTGTAAGTGAAAACAAGTGCATAGCCACCAATTAACAAGTAACTTGCTTAGTTTATAAAACTGAAGAACATACTGCATTCAAAGAGCATTATGTAAAACCAATGATTTGACATTGATTGTAAGTGAAAACAATTGCCATACCATCAAATAAAGAAGTAATTTGTTTAGTTTTCAAAAGTGGAGAACATCCTACATTCTAAGAGTGTTAGGTAAAGCCAGTGTTTTAATATTTATAGTATGTATAAACAAGTGCACAGCAGCCAATTAAACAAGGAATTGCTTGGTTTTCACAACTGAAGAAACAACTGCATTTACAGAATCTTATGCATCTCCACTGCTTTGACAGTGATTGTAAGTGAAAAGAAGTGTGCATCAGGCAATAAAATGAGTAACTTCCTTAGTTTTCTAAACTGAAGAACACGTTATGTTTACGACGTGATAGTGAAAACCAGTGTTTCTTCATTGATTGTAAGTGAGAAGAAGTGAAATGTATCCTATTAAACAAGTACCATGCTTAATTTCTGAAAATTGAAGAATCTCCTTCATTCACAGGGTTTTAGTTAAAACCATGGTTTTGAAATTGGTTGTAAGTGAAAACATGTGCAGAGCAGCAAATTAAACTACTTCCTTGGGATTAAAAACTGAAGAACTTCTTACATTCACAGAGCATTATGTAAAAACAGGATTTTGACATTGATTGTAAGTAAAAACAATTGTGTAGTAGGCAACTAAAGAAGCAATTTGCTTAGTTTTCAAAAATGAAGAACCTCTTTCATTCACAATGCATTATGTCAAACAAGTGTTTTCACATTAAATGTAAGTGAAAAGAAGTAAGTAGAAGCCAATTAAAGAAATAACTTTCCCTTTTTCTCACAAATGAAGAAACTAAGCTTTCCCAGAGCTTTAAGTAAAACCATGGCTTTGACATTGGTCATAATTAAAAAAAAATAGCAGCCAATTAAACAAGTAACTTTCTTAGTTTTAACAACTTGAAGAAACGACTGAAATCTCAACCTATTAGGTAAAAAAAAACATATTGACATTGTAAAAGAAAACAAGTGCATACCAGCCAATTAAACAAGTAAATTGCTTAGTTTTCAAAACTGAAGAACCGATGATATTCACATAGCATTAGGTAAAACCAGTGTTTTGAAATTAATAGTAAGTGAAAAAAGTATCATAGCAGGCAAATAAAGAAGTAATTTGATTAGTTTTCAAAACTGAAAATCCTCAGATATTCACAGAGCATTAGGTAAATCCAGTGTTTTGATATATATTTTATGTGAAAACAACTGCATTGCAACCAAATAAACAAGACCATACTTGTTTTTCACAAGTGAAGATTTGACTGCATTCACAGAATTTTATGTATCTCCACTACTTTGACATTGATTGTAAGTGAAAAGAAGTGTGAAGCAGGCAATTAAATGAGTAACATGCTTCATTTTCCAAACTGAAGAAACTACCGCATTCCCAGAACGTTAGTTGAAATCATGGTTTTGACATTGGTTGTAAGTTAAACAAATGCATAACGGCCAATTAAAGAAGTAACGTGCTTAATTTTCCGAACAGAAAAAAACTAATGCATTCTCAGTATATTATGAAAAAACATCATATTGACACTTTAAGTGAAAACAGGTGCATATCAGCCAATTAAAGAAGTAACTTAATTAGTTTTCAAACCTGAAGAACTTACTGCATTCACAGAATATTGGTAAAACCAGAATTTTGACATTGATTTTAATAGAAAACAAGTGTCATAGCAGACAAATAAAGAAGTACCTGGCTTAGTTTTCAAAACTGAATAACCACTTACATTCACAAAGGTAAAATCAATGTTTTTACATTGGTTTTAAGTGAGAAGAAGTGAATAGTCTCCTATTAAACAATACATTGCTTAATTTTTGAAAATGGAAGAACCTCCCTCATTCACAGATTGTTAGGTAAAACAAGAGTTTTCTCATTGATTGTAAGTGGAAAAATGTGTGTCAGGCAATTAAACAAGAAACATGCTTAATATTCAAAATGAAAAAATGTCCTTCATTCACAGAGCATTAGGCCAAACAAGTGTTTTGATATTGAATGTAAGTGAAAACAAATGTGTAGCAGCCAATTAAAGAAATAAATTCCTTAGTTTTCACAAATGAAAAAACTACTGCAGTCCCACATTAGGTTAAACCATGGTTTTCACATTGGTTGTAAGTCAAAACAAGTGAATAGCAGCCAATTAAAAAGTATCATCCTTAGTTTTCACAACTGAGGAAACTACTGCCTTCACAGAGTGTTAGGTATCAAAACTGATTTGCCATTTACTGGAAGTGAAAACAAATGCATAGCATTCATTTAAAGAATTAAATTGCTTAGTTTTCCTGACTGAAGAAACTACTGCATTCCAAGAGCGTTAGGTAAACCATTGTTTTCTCATTGATTGTAAGAGAAATAAGTTCATAGCACTGAATGAAAAAGTAACTTGCTAAGTTTCCACAACTTGAAGAAATAACTGAATACTCTGCATATTAGATAAAGCCAGCATATTGACATTGAAAGTGAAAACAAGTGCATAGCAGCCAATTAAACAAGTAACTTGATTTTTTTCAAAACTAAAGAACCTACTGCATTTACAGAGCATGAGGTAAAATCAATGTTTTGACATTGATTGTAAGTGAAAACAAGTTACTATCTTATTAAATAAATCCCTTCCTTAATTTTTTTTAAAACTGATGAACCTCCTTCATTCAGATACCGTTAGGTAAAAACAGTGTTTTGATATTTATGGTATGTGAAAACAATTGGATAGCAGCCAATTAAACACAGACTTGCTTGGTTTTCACAAGTGAAGAAATGACTGCATTCACAGAACCTTATATTTCATCACTGCTTTGATATTGACTGTAAGTGTGAAGTGTGATGTGTGAAGCAGGCAATTAAATGTGTAACATGCTTAGTTTTCAAAACTGAAGAGCCACTAACATTCATAAAGTATTAGGTAAAACCAGTGTTTTTCCATTGACTGTATGTGAGAACAAGTGCAAAGCAACCAATTAGGAAGTAACTTGCCAAGATTTCACAACTGAAGAAACTCTTGTATTTATGGAGGGTTAGGTAAAATCACCATATTGACATTGATTTTAAGTGAAAACAAGTGAATAACAGGCAATTTTACAAGCAACTTGCTTAGTTTTCAAAACTGAAGGATGTTCTGCACTCACAAAACATTAGGTAAATCCAGAATTTGGGCATTGATCGTAAATCAAAACAAGTGCAATAGCAGCCAAATAAAGAAGCAATTTGCTTAGTTTTCAGAATTGAAGAAACCACTGCACTCACAGGATTTAGGTAAAACCAGCACTTTGGCATTGGTTGTAAGTGAAAAGAAGTGTGAAGCAGGTGATTAGAGTTACTTGAGGGAAGTGGCTGTAGCTCAATCAGTAGGGCTCCCGTTTACCATATGGGAGGCCCCGGGTTCAGTTCCCGGGGCCTCCTGGTGAAGGCAAGCCCGCCCGCATGGCGTGGTTAGCTGACCCAGCGAGCACAAGCAGCAAGGGGGGGATAAATGAATAAATAAATAATAAAATCTAGAGTTACTTGATTAGGTTTCTAAATTGAAGAAATACTTACATTCACAAAGTATTAGGTAAAAAGAGTGTTTTTTCATTGATTGTAAGAGAAAGTGCAAAGCATTGAATTAAGGAGGTAACATGCCTAGATTTCACAAATGAAGATACTCCTGTATTCACAGGGCTTTACTTAAAACGACCATTTTGACATTGATTTAAATGTAAAGAAGTGTGTAGCAGGCAATTAGACAAGTAACTTGCTTATTTTTCAAAACTGAAATGCCTTTTACATTCACAAAGATAAAAGCAGTGTTTTTTCATTGATTGTAGGTGAGAAGTGAATAGTATCCTATTAAACAAGTACCTTGCTTAATTTTGGAAAAATGAAGAACTTCCTTCACTGATAGATAGTTAGGTAAAACCAAGGTTTTGAAATTGGTTGTAAATGGATAAAAGTTCATAGCAGCAAATTAAACTACTTGCTTGGAACTCAAACCTGAAGAACCCATTTGCATACTCAGAGCATTAGGTAAAACCAGTGTTTTGACATTGATTGTAAGTGAAAACAAGCGTGTAGCAGGCAATTAAAGAAGAAAATTGCTTAGTTTTCAAAACTGAAGAACCTCCTTCATTCACAGACCATTAGGTAAAACAAGGGTTTTGCTTTTGAACGTATGTGAAAACAAGTGCATAGCAGCTAATTAAAAAAATAACTTTCTTAGTTTTCATGACTGAAGAAACTACTGCATTCCCAGAGTGTTAGGTATCAAAACTGATTCGCCATTGACTGTAAGTGAAAAAAAATGCATAGCATTCATTTAAAGAAGTAAATTGCTTAGTTCTCCCAACTGAAGAAACTACTGCATTCCAAAAGCAATCAGAAAACCATTGTTTTGTCATTGATTTTAAGTGAATACAAATGCATAGCACCCAATGAAAAGGTATCTTGCTCAGTTTTCACAACATGAAAAAACATCTGCAGTCTAGACATATTAGGTAAAACTACATATTGACATTGTAAGTGAAAATGAGCACATACCAGACAATTAAACAGTAACTTGCTTCTTTTTCAAATCTGAAGGACATCCTCCATTCATAGAGTGTTAGGTAAAACACGGATTTGGCATTCATTGAAAGTGAAAAAAGTGCCATAGTTGCCAATTAAAGAAATAACTTGCTTAGTTTCCAAAACTGAAGAATGTACTGCATTCACAGAGCATTAGGTAAAATCAGTGTTTTGACATTGATTGTAAGTGAAAACAAGTGCAGTAGCTGCCAAATAAGTAATTTGCTTAGTTTTCAAAACTGAAGAACATCCTACATTCACAGATCATTGGTTAAAACCAGGGTTTTGATATTTATTGTATGTGAAAACAAGTGCATAGCAGGCAATAAAGGAAGTAATGTGCCTAATTTTCACAACCAAAGAAACTCCTGCATTTACAGAGCATTAGGTAAAAGTACCATTTTGAAATTGATTGTAAGTGAAAAACATGTGTAGCCAGCAATTAAACAAGTAATTTGCTTAGTTTTCAAAACTGAAATACCACTTACATTCACAAAAGTAAAACCAGTGTTTTTTCATTGATTGTAAGTTAGATGAAGTAAGGAGTATGCTATTAAAAAACTCCCCTGCTTAATTTTTGAAAATTGAAAATCCCCATTCATTCACCATGTGTTAGGTAAAACCAGGGTTTTGATATTGATTTTAAGTGAAAACAACTGAATCATATCCAATTAAACAAGTATAATCCTTAACAATTGAAAACTGAAGATGCTCCTTCATTCAGAGTGCATTAGATAAAACCAGGGTTTTGACATTGGTTGTAAGTGAAAACAAGTGCAAATACTAATGGAAAAGAAACGTGCTTAGTTTTAACAACTGAAGAAATGGCTGCATTCACAAGTATTATGTAAAACCAGCATTTTGACATTGATTGTAAATGAAAATAAGTGGATAATAGCCAATTACACAAGTAACTTGCAGAGTTTTCAAATCTGAAGGACCTCATGCCTTCACAGAGCATTAGGTAAAACCACTGTTTTGGTATTGACTGTAAGTGAGAATAAATATGAGCAAATAATACAAATAATTTGTGTAGAATTCAAAACAGAAAAACCTACAGCATACACAGAGTATTAGGTAAAATCAGTGCTTTGACATTGATTGTAATTGAAAAGAAGTGTGCAGCAGGCAATTAAATGAGTAACTTGCAGTGTTTCCAAAATGAAAAACCAGTTAGATTCATAAAGCATTAGGTAAAACCAGGGATTTTTTTCTTTGATTGTGAGAACAAGTGAAAAACAGCTAATTAAAGAAGTAACATACCTAGTTTTCACAACTGAAAAAAAATCCTGCATTAACAAGTT
Source organism: Tolypeutes matacus (assembly GCA_026826555.1). Classification (NCBI taxonomy): domain Eukaryota; kingdom Metazoa; phylum Chordata; class Mammalia; order Cingulata; family Chlamyphoridae; genus Tolypeutes; species Tolypeutes matacus. Next base: position 523,653 of record JAKSZT010054036.1, read on the forward strand.
TTATATAAAACCAGCATTTTGACAATGATTGTAAGTGAAAAGAAGTATGTAGCAGGCAATTAAACAATTAACTTGCTTTGTTTTCAAAACTGAAATACCACTTACATTCCAAAGGCAAAACCAGTGTTTTTTCATTGATTGTAAGTGAGAAGAAGTGAATAGTATCCTATTAAACAAGTACCTTGCTTACTTTTAGAAAATTGAAGAACCCTTTTCATTCAGAGTGCTAGGTAAAACCAGGGATTTGACATTGATCGTGAGTGAAAACAATTGAGTAGTGTCCTATTAAACCATTACATTCCTTAATATTTGAAAACTGAAGAACCTCCTTCATTCACAGAGCATTAGGAAAAACCATTGTTTTGACATTTGTTGCAAGTGAAAGCAAGTGCATAACAGCCAATTATACAAGTAACTTGCTTAGGTTTCAAAACTGAAGAATCTTCTGCATGCATAGAGTGATAGGCAAAACCACTGTTTTGGTATTGATTGTAAGTGAGAATATATACCAGCAAATAACACAAGAAAATTGCTTAAACTTCAAAGTAGAATAACCTACTGCATTCACAGAGTATTGGGTAAAACCAGTGCTTTGACATTGATAGTAAGTGAAAAGAAGTGTGTAGCAAGGAATTAAATGAGTAGCTTGCATAATTAAAAAAACTGAAGAACCACTGACACAAAGTTAAAACTAGTGTTTTTTCATTGATTGTAAGCAAGAAGTGAATAGTATACTATTAAACAAGTAACTTGCTTAATTTTTGGCAATTGAAAAACTCCTTCATTCACAGAGTGTTAGGTAAAACCAGGGTTTTGACATTGCTTGTAAGTGAAAACAAGTGCATAGCAGGAAATTAATCTACTTGCTTGTAATTCAAACATGAAGCACTAGGTAAAACCAGTGTTTTGACATTGATTGTAAGTGAAATCAAATGCTATAAAAGCCAAATAAAGAAGTAATTTCCTTAGTTTCCAAAATAAAAGACCCTCCTATATTCAGAGATCATTAGGTAAAACCAGTGTTTTGATATTTATTTTATGTGAAAACAAGTACATAGCAGCCAATTAAACCAGAACTTGCTTGGTTTTCACAATTGAATAAATGACTGCATTCACAGAATTACATATCACCACTGATTTGCCATTGATTTTAAGTGAAAAGAGGTGTGAAACAGGCAATTAAATGAGTAACTTGCTTGATTTTAAAACTGAAGAACCTCTTACATCTATAAAGCATTAGGTAAAAGCAGTGTTTTTTCATTGTTTGAAAGTGAGAAGAAGGGATTAGTATTCTATTAAACAAGTAACTTGCTTAATTTTTGAAAATTGTAGAACCTCCTTCATACACAGAATGTGAGGTAAAACCAGGGCTTTGATAATGATTGTAAGTGAAACCCAAGGTTTTGACATTGGTTGTAAATGAAAACAAGTGCATATCACCAAATGAAAAAGTAACTTGCATAGTTTTCACAACTGAAGAAACTACGGCATTCAAACATCTTAGATAAAACCAGCATTTTGACATAAATTGTAAGTGAAAACAAGTGTGTAACAGCCAATTATACAAATAACTTGTATAGTTTTCCAAACAGAAGGACCTCCTGCATTCACAGAGTGTTATGTAAAGCCACTGTTTTGGAATTGAATGTGAGAATAAATACCAGCAAATAACACAAGTAATATGCTGAGAATTCAAAACAGAAAAACCTACTGCATTCACAGAGCATTAGGTAAAATCAGTGCTTTGATACTGATTGTAAGTGAAAAGAAGTGCGAAGCATACAATTAAATGAGTAATTTGCATAGATTTCCAAATTGAAGAACCACTTACATTAACAAAGCACTGGATAAAACAAGTGATTTTTCATTGATTGTGAGAACAAGTGCAAAACAATCAAGTAAGAAAGCAAAGTGCCTAGTTTTCACAACTTAAGAAACTCCTGCATTCACAGAGCATTACATAAAACCAGTGTTTTGATACTGATTGTAAGTGAAAAGAAGTGTGTAGCAGGCAATTAAATGAGTAACCTGCTTAGTTACTTAACTTTCACAAAGTGGGAAGCGGCTGTGGCTCAATCAGTAGGGCTCCCGTTTACCATATGGGAGGCCCCGGGTTCGGTTCCCAGGGCCTCCTGGTGAAGGCAAGCCCGCCCGCATGGCGTGGTTAGCTGACCCAGCGAGCACAAGCAGCAAGGGGGGGATAGATGAATAAATAAATAAAATCTTTAAAAAAAAAAAAAACTTTCACAAAATTAAGCCAGTGTTTTTCATTGATTGTAAGTGAGAAGAACTGAATAGTATCCTATTAAACAAGTACATTACTTAGTTTTTGAAAATCGAAGAACCCCTCTCATATTCCAAGTGTTATGTAAAACAGGGTTTTGACATTGATTGTAAGTGAAAACAAGTGAATAGTATCCTATTTAACAAGTACAATTGTTAATATTTGATAACTGAAGAACATCCTTCTTTCACAGAATGTCGGATAAAACCAGTGTTTTGTCATGGATTGTAAGTGAAAAAAGTGCCATAGCAGCCAAATAGAGAAGAAATTTGCTTAGTTTTCAAAACAGAAGAACCTCCTACCACAGAGTGTTAAGTAAAACTACTATTTTGATATTTATTGTATTTGAAAACGAGTACATAGTAGCCAATTAAGCAAGGTCTTGCTTGGTTTCACAAGTGAAGAAATGACTGCATTTATGAAATCTTTTTTATCTCCACTGATTTGACATTGATTGTAAGTGAAAAGAAGTTTGGCGCAGGCAATTAAATGAGTTAATTGCTTAGTTTTCAAAACTGAATAACCACTTACATTCACAAAGCATTAGGTAAAAGCAGTGGTTTTTCATTGATTTTAAATAAGAACAATTGCAAAGCACCCAAATAAGGAAGTAACAAGCCTAGTTTGTCCAAGTGAAAAAATTCCTGCATTTACAGAGGGTTGGGTGAAACCACCATTTTGACATTGATTGTAATTGAAAAGAATTGATTAGTATCCTATGAAACAAGTACCTTCCTTAATTTTGAAAACTGAAGAACCTTCTTCATTCACAGAGTGTTAGGTTAAACCAGGGTTTTGACATTGTTCATAAGTGAAAACAAGTGCATAGCACCAAATGATAAAGTAACTTCCTTAGTTTTCAAAACTGAAGGCCTCATGCATTCATAGAGCATTAGGCAAAACCACTCTTTTGGCATTGATTGTAAGTGAGAATAAATACCACCAAGTAACACAAGTAAATTGCCTAGAATTCAAAACAGAATAACCTACTGCATTCACAGAGCATTAATTAAAACCAGTTCTTTGATATTTGTTTTAAGAGAAAAGAATTGTGCAACAGGCAACTAAATGAGATACTTGCATAGTTATCCAACCTGAAGAACCCCTTAAATTCATAAAGCATTAGGGAAATCCAGGGTTTTTCATTGATTATGAGAACAAGTGCAAAGCAGCCAATTAAGGAGTAACATGCGATGTTTTCACAACTGAAGAAACATCTGCATTCACAGAACATTAAGCAAAACCACCATTTTGAATTTGATTGTAAGTGACAATACTGTGTAGCAGGCAATTAAGCCACTAAGTTGCTTAGTTTTCAAAACTGAAAAATAGCATATTCACAAAAGTTAAAGTAGTGTTTTTTCATTGTTTGTAAGAGAGAAGTAGTGAACAGTATCCTATTAAACAAGTACCTTGCTTAATTTTTGAAAATTTAAGAACCTCCTTCATTCAAAGAGTGCTAGGTAAAACTAGTGTTTTGACATTGATTGTAACTGAAAACATTTGTGTAGCATTCAATTAAACAAGCAACTTGCTTAGTTTTCAAAGGCTAATGCTCTATGAATGAACCTCCTTCATTCATAGAGCATTAGGTCAAACAAATATTTTGATATTGAATGTAAGTGAAAAGCAGTGCATAGGAGCATATTACAGAAATAACTTCCTTAGATTTCACAAATGAAGAAACTACTGCATTCCCAGAACATTAGGTAAAACCATGGTTTTGACATTGGTTTCAAGTTAAAACAAGTGCCTAGTGGCCAATTAAAGAATTAATGTGATTAGTTTTCACAACTGAAGAAACTACTGCATTCACAGAGTGTTAGGTATCACAACTGATTTACAAGTGTGTAGCATTCAATTAAAGAAGTAAATTGCTTGGTTTTCCCAACTGAAGAAACAACTGCATGCCAAGAGTGTTAGGTAAACCATTGTTTTGTCATTGATTTTAAGTGAAAATAAGTGTATAACACTCAAAGAGAAGGTAAATTGCTTACTTTACACTACATGAAGAAACAAGTGCATTCTCAGCTATTAGATAAAACCAGCATATTGACATTGTAAGTGAAAACAAGTGCATAGCAGC